>BJFM01000157.1:44225-60303 GCA_016586285.1 Arothron firmamentum
TTTTTTTTTTAGCACATCCGTATGAAGATAAAAATGCACTGTTTAGCCAGTCAACTGGATCATGTGACTGCAGGTAAAAGAATGAAAGCTATCGCTGACCGTGATTAAGTCAACGCAGCTGAATCCAGCGCGACGATCTGTCAAGCTGCGAAGATGAGACTGTTTAACAGGAAGTTGTTGCCTGTGGTTTAAACAAAAATCGAAAATGAACTGATTTTGCAGTATTTAATTAATCTGGAGTATTTGCTATTGTGCAAATCATCTAGATTTACCTACATAGTTTTACGATTCAACTTTAAAGGCCGAAGAACAAAAACGCAGCACTGAGCTTGAGCTTTTATACTGAAATCAACAACCGGAAACTCAAATATCTGCGACTGTGTCTGTCGTCCATCACATGACGGCGCAGAGGCAGTGTATCAGTGAGAAATGTGGACATGGAAGGCTTCCTAAGTTACTGGCGTGTGTGGGGGCTCTTAGATTTAATTATGTGAGTAGTGCTGCTTTCTGCTCTTTGCTTATTTATTGGGTTAAATACGCATCAAGGAGACGCGGCGGTAACTTCCGAAAAAGCACTTTCGCATTTCAGGCTTTGGTGCTCCTGCAAGCGTAAATCTGGCGTGGAAGCCGGTTCTGAAGCTACTCTGCGCACTTTACGAAGTTGTGAATCGCCAGGATTCACCATGACAGAGCGGACTCCTCTCCTCCATTACCGCCTCGCCGCCAGCGTCAATGAAGCCGAGTTCCGGACCCCTGCGGACGGACAGGCCGTGGAGCAGCACCCGGGAAACTCCCGGCAAAGGTCTGCTCATCAGCGGCAGCCCAAGAAGCTGTCGGTGTTCTTCGGCGTGGTGATCCCCACCCTGCTGTCCATGTTCAGCGTGGTGGTCTTCCTCAGGATAGGTGAGTCTGACCGCATAAAAGCCTCACAGAGGCGCATTTCATCAGAACCAGAAGCACAGATTTCCAGATAGTCCCAGATATTCTAGTGTTATAGTGTATGTTTGTACAGTATAATATTTTTCTGGAAATGTTCTAAACTTGTAACGAGCTACTTGCAAACTCAGCATTAAATCCACTTTTAAAACTTTGATTTTTGATTTGATTGACTGGTAACTTGCATACTTTTGTAAAATACTGTATACCAATAGAGGGCGCTGGTGAGCAACACACAGCATAAACTGTAATTTTAGAAAACGTTTTCTCAGTTTGTCCTTTCTTCCTTAAGTTTCACTCATCTTTCATTCGTCAAGAAATCATGTTTTGTTGTAATTACATCAGTCACATTTATATTAACAACTGTGTGACCTGGCATTCTCAGTGTGTGTTTCCAACAGGGAGCTGTTAATAATTCACCTAGTTGTAATATTTTACCATCTTATAATTCAGCATGCACAATTGTGCAATCCCTATCCTTTTTAAACTTAGGTTTGTGTCCAGGAAAGGTATGGGGAGAAAGAACTTTACTAAAGAAAGAGTCACATTTTTACCTTTCTGCTCTCACAGCATAAAATGTGATACCAGTGGACAGGAATCATTTACCTAAATGAAGTCAGTGTTATCCTTCCTGTTGAACCCTAGCACTCTCCCAGTTCTCCCATTTTACTTTCTCGCCTGTTTATCCCAGTGTCATGGGATATCAGCTGCTGTAGAGTGGAACACACCCACATCGCATAGTGGCAGTCTCTGTGGGACTTTAGACTGCTTGCATGCCAATCCATGTGTGAACAAACCCTGTTTTAATATAGAATGTGGATGTGAAACTTGCCCTATTGGCTGCGAAAGCCTCGTGTCTGATCAGGGCAGCGCATTTTGCATGGTGTTTATATCTACCACAAATTTATATCTGAAAAAGAATCAACAAACAATCATTTCATTCACATCCTTCAGAAAATTCCAAGCATTAATAACATATATGCTACTGCAAATAATCTTTCCCTCAAATAATACAGCATGCAGGATAGTAATGGCCACTAATGTATATCCCATAGTCAGAAGTATCTCTTGTGTAAATGTATGTCAGGAAAAGTTTAGAAAATCTGGTTTTATATGTGGTAAAATCCCCCTGACATGTTTTCCACACTTTGACTGGATGCACACAACTCTGCCTGAGCTCTTCAAGCATCTATTTTCAGGAAGTTTTACAACAACAACAACAACAACAACAACAACAACAACAACAACAACAACGTGTATACACTCTGTATTTAAGAATTGATGCTTTAAAAATTCTGTTAAATATGGTGAATCTAGGCATGAATGGCACTTTAATAGCCCTTGTAGGGCCTATTTTTCCCCACAGGCAGCTGTGGTTGTGGTGCCGTGTCGCGTGTTAACGTCTTCTCTGCTGTTGAGCCTAAAAAAGGCCAAAGTTCCGCTTTCATTCAGCTGATCCACTCTGGACTGACTCTCATTTGCCTGACTAGGCTTTGTGGTGGGACAAGCTGGGCTGTGCCAAGGTATCGCCATGTTCCTGGTGGCCTACTTCATCATCTGCATGACCGTGCTGTCGGTCTGTGCCATCTCCACCAATGGAGCGCTGGACGCCGGCGGAGCCTACTGTATCCTCCTAATTTACATTTACAGCACAGACACAGTCGCGCTTTTGCTTCTCCGACCCTCAGGTGTGTTCCTAGTTTTGACTCATTAATTGAACCTGTTTCTAATGCTAACGAAAAGCAGCCCCTTTGTGAAGGTAGCCACCGTTGCTCTGTAGTTCCCCTGCCTCCGCAGCCACGTCTCAGGCCTTAGCCCCCCTCAGACATGATCAGCCGAGCGCTGGGGCCCGAATTCGGTGGCAGCATCGGCATCATGTTCTTCCTGGCCAACGTCTGTGGCAGCGCTCTGTACGTGCTGGGTCTGGTGGAAGCAGTGGTAGCCACCTTTGGAATACCAGAAGGCGAGTTGAGCATGAAAGATGTAACAGTTTAGTTCCAGTCTGCGATAACAAAATGTCTTCTTTTCCTCCCCCCATGTCCTGGTTCACCACTAGATGGCGCTCCGCTCTCTCCCTCCCAGGTCCTGCCTTCGGGCTACTGGTATTCTCTGCTTTATGCCACGGCCATCGCCCTGCTGTGCCTGCTGGTGTGCCTGGTGGGAGCGCACATCTACGCCAAGGCCACTTTCATCATCTTCCTGGTCGTCATGTTCGTCCTGGCCACCATCTTCATTAGCTTCTTCGCCGTAGGCCACCGCACCATCACCCTGCCCAGCACCTTCAACCCGACGCCCAACGGAACGCGCCCCGCGTTTCCCACCACCGCCAACTTCACTGGCTTCAAACTGGAAACGCTGGTCGGGAACCTGTGGGGTAAGGGGTGTGGCTTTAACACTGGTGTGTGTGGAAACCAGCGTGCGCTCCACTGAGTCCTGGGATTTTTATCCAGGCATGTGACAATTAAGCTAACTGCCTCTGGGCCTCCGCTGGGGCTCATGTGAGAACTATTACACCTTCCAGCTTTCAGTAATTCCAAGACTGAAGAAAACCCGAACTCGCATAAACACACTTGTCAAACTATAATCTGGCACATGAATATTTCAAAAGCCAGAGAAATCTGTTACACAGTTTGCTTTTCCTGGTAGCATCCATCAGTTCTTTCAGTGCTGTCAGCTCCAACATGTTGCTCATAATCACAGACGTGCGCGTTAACAGATGCTGAGAACGTGCTGAATGTGTCTGCCACCTGATAAACTGTGCTTTCAGTGATGCTGATAAAAGAACGTCGCTTCCTGGTTATCTCTTCACAGCTGATTACACTGTAGATTACACAACAGGGACCATGTTGACCTTTGCAACCGTGTTTGCTGTCATGTTTAACGGCTGCACCGGCATCATGGCTGGCTCCAACATGTCAGGTGTGTGTGTCTGTGTGTGTGTCCCATTATCAGAAAAAAAGGAGGGTTTAATCTCCATTAACCTGATCAAAGAAAAGCTGTTGTCTGACCTGGCCTGTGCGCGACCTGATTAGAAATGCTGATTATTCCGCAGGTGAGCTGAAGAACCCCAGCTACGCCATCCCCCGCGGCACCATCACTGCTGTCATCTTCACCTTCATCATCTACAATCTCCTGTGTGTGCTGGTGGCCTGCTCCTGTGACCGGTTAGTGAAAAGAAGTGTGAGAGGAACATCCCTCAATCTGTTACAACCCACATCTCTTAGTCAGGTTCCAATAAAGGTTTTATTTAGTAGACGATAATTAAGATTATATCTTAGTTGCACCTGAAGCTTCAGCGATTCCCTCTTCCCTTTTATGAGAAAAGACTTGAACTGGCTCAGTACCTACTTCTTTTTTACATCCATCTCTCTCCACCTCTCTATCTGTCTATTCTGTCTTTCTCCAAGTGCCACAGATCACTATTGATAAAGCTCTAAAGCAAGTGTTGCCAGGGTGCTAAACTGACATGTCTGGGCTATAAAAAAAGCAGCAGAGATCGATACTGCCATCTTTCACCCTGCGGCTGCGTCCTCTGGTGTCCACCTATCGACACTCACGGCTCGCGCTCCAGCTCCTCCGTGCGATTCCGCGTGTTTACTGTGATTTTATGCGACTTTGCTCTTTTAATCTTGATTCTAGGTAGAAGCATTGTCGGGTTTTTGAACCAGGGAGGGTCAGCGCTCAGCTCGTGCTCACATGACCCATCAGAGAGGCCACAAAGATGCCTCACATGACGTGCGTGTGTGTTTGCATGTGCATTGGGTGTGCTTCACACTTGGCTTTAAAATGCATTCACTACTGTACTGCTCTGAGCTCGCGTATTACACAGTAGAGTGATGTTTCCCAGCAGAAGAGCTCCACACAGTCAGTTTATTGACACTTAATGTGGCCTTTAAAAGTGTGCAGAATGCAGTCAGTAAGCTTGACACAGTACAGACGCAGAGCTACAGAACCACCATTGATGCAGAGCACAACAGAGGCGATTCTCTGCAGACAGCTGTGCTTATAAAAGACAAATGTCTTCCTGGTGTAAAATTCACGTTTATTGCTTTGTTGCCCAGGGCATCACTCACTGTCTTATCGGCCGTTATCTGAGGATTATTTGTTTTTGCGGAGGGTGGCCACAGTTCAGCTGGTTCTTTCTTTCCTGGAGAGAAAGAGTTCATAATTCCCTGAAATTACCAATGGGGCATTTCCTGATTGTGCATCTGTCTTTTTTGCTCTCAGATTTATTCATTTTTATTTTAGATGTACACAATTTAATGGCTCATTAAGACTTCCAATTTTGATTTTAATCAGGGAGAAAGTCCAGCATTAGAAGATGGAATTGTTTACCTGAATTTCTTCCTCAGAAAAAAAAAAGACTTTCCAACTTTCCCATGTGTGTTTAATTGTGTTTAATTGAGAAAATGTGACTTGCGTGTTTTATGGAGGTAAAAAACGTCCGTAGTGTTTGTAATCAGTGTGCAGAAGTGCATTTGTCTCCTTCCTGGAGAAAAAAAATACCATTTTTATTCACAGATATTTCTGCTACTTTAAATTCAGGTCACTCTTAGGAAGTGTTATCAACAAGACCTAAAGGGAATCCTAGAAACTATTGATTATCTGTAAGAGAATTTAGAAAAGTATTCTTGGAGCGCTTTTAAAAATATCAATTCGCCCAGAGTAAATAAATATTTCCTGAATCTGTTCTGTGTCCTGAAACAGTTATCTCAGGCAACTGCTAACAAATAGTTGTAGAACGGCAGATGCCGGACAGCCAGCAGTTTCCTGACATTATTGTCACATTTTTCTGGCATTTCTGGAATAAGAGAACCATTCAGCTCAATTCCTGTTGCAGTTGCGCGGCTTTTCCACAGGGTGGCAGTCACGCTGTCTACCCCGGATCCCTGATGGGAGTAAAGCATGAAAAAGTACCTGCACACAATTCACAAAATGTCCCTGCACTTAGCAGTTCTGCTTCAGAGCTTTAGACGGCAAAGGAGTTAAGACTGTAATTAAAAATGAACGTCATTAAGGTGAAAATAATTGCACCACACCTTCCCACCTCTCCTCTTCAACTGCATACCTGTGCCAGGGCGCAGTAAAGCGAGGGATGACATCATTTTGTTGGAGGCTGCCAGCCTCCGCCACTGCCCAGTATCATAGACTATAAAAGCTGCCTGTACCCCAGTCCACCCTGGTCCTGAGTGTCATTGGTCTTCAGAAAAAGATGATTTTTCTCTCCTAATTTAGTTGTTTCTGGGCAGAAAAACGTGAAAAAAATCAGACCTATTTCAACGTAAAATTTGCGTTGGCTTTATTTTTAGGTAACGGTTTCTAATTTGACCCATTTTGTCTGTTTTAAAACAATCAAACGCCATTGAGGTTATTCATTCTGTTGCTCTTCTTTTTGAACCGATTGAGCGTAAATGGAAGGCTTGGTTTGGCTGACATCTTTGTGTGTGTGCGCGCGCGCGCGTGTGTGTGTGTGTTTCTGAAGTGCCGTAGATATCTGACCCATGAGCCAATCTGTTCCCCTCGATAAAAGCTTTTGCATTAATAACTGACTTGATAATTACAGAAATTTGAATCTTCGCTGTCTTTTGTTGTGCTATCTCTAACATGCAGCCTTATCAGCGCACGTGCAGTCAGCTCCAGCGACCCTCCACTTCCCACACTTCTCACTTTTCCTCCAGAAAATACCCCGTCTCTCTTCACAACATTTACTTCCCCCCTTTTGCAGTAACACTCTGCATGTTTGCCACGTCTCTTGTCTTGTCACCCACACACAGTCTGTTTTGGTTCCACAGTTTTCCTCCTCTGTGGTGTGTTTTTTCTCCCACTTGAACCTGGTTGCATCTCACTGGCTGGTCCAGTTCCTACTCATTCAGAAAGTCAGACATCTGCGGCCATTATGGGGTCAAAACGCGGGTCGGGTCAGGCAGCCGGGTGGTTATTTTTAGTTTACATGTGCAGTTATTGTGTTCTACCAAAGGCGGTCCGGGTTGGTTCTTCCCTCCATAATGCAGAACCTGCAGCTTTGTCCCAGCTTCTAAATTGCCTCTCTAGGTCCCGGAGCATGAGCCAGCCGTCCATGCTCTTTGCTCACACAAATCAGATGATGTGATGTCAGAGATGCTCCTCACATTGTGTCTCCTTCCGCTGAGCTTCTCCTTGTCCAGCCGTTGTCAAGACGCACACACCCCCCACCAGGATCTTTGTGGCCCCGGCACTATCACCACAAAGCAGCATCCTGGGCTCTCCTGGCTCCTTTTTACCTTCCTCTCCTTGTCTGTCATCCATCCATCCAGTTCCCACCTTTTGTTAGGCACCTCTATCTCCCTCCTGCAGAGATTCCATTCAGATCCCTCACACACACACACACACACACACACACACACACACTCCTTCCCGTTAATACTCCCTCATGTTGACTCTGGATGCAGAGAGATGGTTTTTTTATCAAATGGTTCGGTTGATCAGTTCATGATTACCATCCATTTTATGCCGACCAGCACTTATTCCAAATCAAGATCGAAGAGATGTGCTGAGAGAGCGAGAGAGTGTGTGTATGTGTGTGTTTTTAATTATTGACATTATTTAATAACCCTCAACCTCAGTCTGCTCCCCTGGGAGCACTTAACTCTCCTCTGCACCCTCCAGCTCTTGTAGCCCCCCCCTCCCACCACCACCACCACCTTTTACTGTCTTTTTGCTGGCTCTTGATTGGCTGCTTTGGTCTGCAGCGGCGTGGCTTCCTTACTCTTGTGGTCACCCTGTAAACGTGCTGGACCTTCAAGGTGACGTCAGGCTTCAGGTCACGGCTGAATCCCACCAGCTGAGGTCCAGGTCTGTCTGTGAGACCCAGTCAGTCCTGGCCTCCGCAGGACGGTGGTCCAGGTCCAGACCTGGGTCGGTCATGGTTCTGATACTACAAACTCACTGATGTGGGTCTTACAGAACCATGGGGGGTAATGGTGCAATGATCACGCCATATGCTAACATTTCCTCGCCAACTAGATTTGATCACATGTATCGGCCGTTTAAACGTCTTTTTTTCCTTCCAGCATCATTAAATCAGAGGATCTTCAGTCGTTAATCCCGGCGAGGCGTGACCTCGCTGCCGGAGATCTGAGCCGACCGCCGTCGTAGCAAGTATGCTCCGTTTGTGATGGGAAAGTCTTTACGCTGCTGCTCCACCTGCAGTCACGCAGCCCCTTTTTCAGCTCTTCATTTATCATCCCCTTTGCAAAATCAGGGATAATTAATCCATAATGTTTGCCCAGAGTGCCGGTGACTGATGAGAAGCATAAACACACCAAATGATGGATTAAAAGATGGATACGCACGGGTACACAGATGAGGGCATAAATAAAAGTGCAGGTTCTCGAGGCGGAGGCCAGAACAATCAGACCAGTCTCTGTGAGCTCCTTTTACTCCTTCTGCTTTGTTTCCTCCTCATCTCTAAATGAGCTCCTTTAATCTGTCTTCACACTTTTGTTCTCCCCTTCATCTGGGTGGCAGTGTTCATTTCATCAGGATGATCTGATCAATAATTAATATCCAGGCCGTACACACAGAAATAATACCCAATCAGTATGCATATACTGCATTATACTTCTCTCTCTCTCTCTCTCTCTCTCTCTCTTTCTCTCTCTTTCTCTCTGTTTTTGTATCTCACCCTCCGTTTGTCGTTGCTGACTTTTGTTTTTCAGAACCAGTTTGGAAGTGTCAAGCTTTTATTCCTTTGTAAAATCCATTCCAGAACCAGATCAAAGCAGAGATAAAAGCATTTTATTTTTTCACGCAGCATAAAAACAAAGCACCAAACTAAACAAAGCACTTTTCATTTTCTAATTCCAAGGCTGCTGTTAACTTCTTTATGATTTGTGATAATGCAAAAGCCTTTGTGTGTGTGTGTGTGTGTGTGTGTGTGTGTGTGTGTGTGTGTGTGTGTGTGTGTGTGTGTGTGTGTGTGTGTGTGTGTGTGTGTGTGTGTGTGTGTGTGTATACACCTCCATGTGAAATAATAGCGTGCTCAGATCATTGGATGGCGTGAACAGTACTTAACAGGGTCATAATAACTATTAAAATCACTGGACCTGAAAGGGATTGTGGCGAGAACTCTTAATTAAAAGAGAAATAAAGTCAGAGAGAGTAAACGATGGGGGCGGAGGGAGGGGAGGGGGCGCTCAAAATAAAGGAAGAGACGGCTGATGCAGAAATGAGTGGGTCTGAAAAACATCGTGATGAGGGGGAAAGAGGTGGATTGTGTGTGTGAGAGAAGGATTTTTCGTCCTCCTCACATTTGTGTGGAGGGACTGGAAATGATTAAATCATGAATTCAAACTGTGGACCCTTTTACTCCCCAGTTAAATAGGCTTCTTGGAATTTTAAAGAACCGTCTTCCTCTCCAACAGTGTCCTCCTCCGGAGAGATTACAGTTTCCTCAGAGACATCAACATCTGGAACCCTTTTGTCACCATCGGGGTTTATTCCTCCACCCTCTCCGCCGCCATGAGCAACCTGATCGGGGCGTCTCGCATCCTGTATGCCCTGGCCCGAGACGATCTGTTCGGTAGGCGCGCCGGCCATTTTGGTGTTCTTGGTTGTTCAAATCTGAAGGCGTGTCCTTTGACCCCTGCAGGTAAGGTCCTGTCTCCAGCGAAGAAGACCTCCCACAGCGGGAACCCCTGGGCTTCGGTGCTGATCTCCTGGTTTCTGGTCCAGGTGAGTGGAAATGAATCCACCCAGAACCTTACAGCTTCAGATGTCTGTTTATTTGGATCTGCGGATCTATTTAAAGGATAAAATGTATGACTCATTATTAGAGAAACTGCTGCTAGAGGGAGAGAACATTAGTTCAGGGTCTGGTCATGTCCATCTTAAAAAGAAAAGTCTTCAGAGTCAGAGAGGAGGCGCAGCGATGACAGCGGCAGGATGTGAAGAAGCTGAGGGTTCAGGTTCGCCCAGGCAGACATCCCTGTTTGGACTTTGTTCTCTTTGCTAAGGTGCTCCTGAGCAGCTCTCCCCATCTCTGCTGCTGCAGCCACACGGGCTTTGTTACCTGCTGATCACACTTTAGAAATGTTATAAATCGAAACAAATGATCGATTTAATTGATCAACTCGACCGTTAAGGCTTTGAGAGGTGGTGTTAGAGTTTCTTCTGAAAGCCGTGGAGCCGACTATGGGCCGTTTTTCACGCCAAAGTTCGGTGACGTGACGGTAAATGGAGACGCAGAAGCTGTCTTTGTGATGCCAAAAGAACATTTTCATCAGGATTTTGTAAACATGGTTATGTTTCTGTGGACAAAGATGCGCCTTGTCCCGTATCTGCAGGGTCAAACCAGTTATGAGCCCCAGCAAACTGGGACTCCAGGTGAATGGATGTTAGTGGAGAGACGAGTGAACAAAGAGAGGAAAAGTACCCAGGCTCGAATACAAGGGTAGTTGGTGCAAAAAAGATGTAAAAAAGCCATTTTTCCAACAAAACAGTGTTGCAATCATTCTTTTGGGGGTATTTAAAGTGAGGAAAAATGCTGGGTGTAGTGATGGAGGAAGAGAATGGAGGGATGAGTAATAAAGGGGAAGATCTGATCGCCCCACCATCGTCAGAGGTGAGCGTGCAAGGCTGAATGGCACGTCATTATTCTCCCTCTCCCTCACTCCTCTCTTCATCTCCCCCTCTCTGCTGGAGTATAGGAGGAGCAATTACATGGAAATTGTTAGCCGCGCCGCCGCCTACGCCAGATATCCCTGACGCTCGCCTCCTCTTTGCCTTCGCTTCTTTTTCATCTGAATGAGTCGCTGATGAAAAATGCCTGATTGTAATCTCACCCCAAAACACTTAGAGGAGAAGGAGGAGAAGGGGACAGTTGTTCCCTCCCTGGGTTTTATTTTGGAGGGAAATAAACAGGAAAAGGTGAAATGTTGTCAAAATCTGTAAAACACGGACTTATCGGCACGATAAACACACACACACACACACACACACACACACACACACGAAATACAAATCAGTGAAACATCCTCCCCAAACTTTCAGTCTCCCAAAGTGAACCCAGTCACCCACTGAGGAAAAAAAACCTTATTATGGATTGTTTTATGGAAGATTTCATGTTTATATAGTTCAGGTTTAAGTAATGGAATGCAGGAAAGGCTGTTTTGATGAATTAAGATGGAGGAGATAAAATCAAAGAAGGCGCTCAGGTTCTGTCTTGTTAAGAGTCGTCTTTAGATCATTTGCATCTGCACCACTTACAAGCGTGACGTTCCCTCCCTGTGCTCTGAAGGGGTTTAAAGAGGACAGTTCAGCTTTATTATTCCTCTTCTGGGGGGAGGTGGTGTGGAGCCACATATTGCAGTTAAAATAAGGAAATTTATTCCTTTTTTCCAGTAAAAAAGAAAGTCTTCTAACTCAGCATACATCATCACCATTAAATACAAGAACAGATTTATCACACACAGCAGTCTGTGAACTGGGATTACTGGATTTCATCTTTCCTTGACCTTTCTTATGTCCTCCCAGTCTGAAGCCTCATGTTCTGCACTGGTTCCCAGTAGACTGGGCCTGTCTGACTCTGTGGTCCTGTTCAACCACAGTGCAGCTGGATAATTATATCTAAACACTTGACAGGCTTCCAGAGGGACCCAATTGGTCAAATGTTGAATTGTCCCGGGACGCTGGTCCTGAATATCTGCCCGCCTGAGCTCCATAACGCCTTCCTGAAGGTCCCTAAGGTCTTGCCTTATCTCGGCTAATAAACCTCTTTGAAGCACACGTATGAAGAATTCTCCGCTCCCGTTTGTCTCTGGCAATTTGTCTTAAAAGCTCAATTACAGCCTCCACTTCCCAATTCATCAACAGCAGAAGAGCTCGTGCTCTCCGGATGGAGGTTTGACGTAGGCGTCAGATTTATCGAGGCGGTTTTAGCAGAACAGCAATGAGATGTGTAACAAAGGTCTGAAAGCAAATTTCATTTTGACGGATTGAGGGACGGAGGTCCACCGGGGCACGCTGGTGACACGGAGACCATGTTGATGTGCTGGTTCGGTGCCTTTAAGAGGAAGATGTTCACCTTTTTTTCCAGCATTTGCAGCTGTTTTTCATGGAAAGCTCAGCGGTTTTCTGTCTCGCTGTGTCCAACCTGCTGCAGGCTGGACATTGTCCTCCAACAGGCAGCATACACACACTGCTAATGCTGTCTCTCCTCCATCTGTAGTTTAGGTCCTGTCATCTCAGCATCTCCGTGCTCTCCAGCCGTGCTGCCTCCTCTTTCGGTGTGGTCTCTAATTTGAAGGCAGCCGGTGCGGCGTTGACCGCTCTGCGTCTCTTTTGTGATGGTAATGGGGACACTTGGCTGAAGTGTCGGAGGTGCGGCGCTGAGCTCGCGGAGGCTACGCGGCGTCGCGTCATGATGTTGGCGCGTGCAAGACGATCTGAAAGAGTGATATGCAAACGCTTTAGACCTGGTGTCCCTTCTGAACCAGCCGTCTTCCTTTCTTCCTCTCCAGGATTGTGACTTAAAATGTGTTCCTCACTGCATTAATGATCTCATTTACAGAGACCAGACAGTAGAGGGTGTCATAAAACTGTCATCTCGCCCACCCACCTCCCCCCTTCCCTCTTTTCCGCCAGCTGGTCCTTTTCTCCGGGAAGCTCAACACCATTGCCAGCATTGTGACCATTTTCTTCCTGCTGGTGTACGCCGCCGTGGATGTGGCCTGTTTGGCTCTCGAGTGGGCCTCCGCGCCTAATTTCAGGTACAGCTGCCACTTCCCGTCGACACGTGCACAAACACAGACACACGGCCTCCTCCGTCTTTATCCGCGGGGTGCGACAGGGCGCTTGTCTCCCGCCTGGATGCTGCTGCGGTGACAGGGTGCTAATTAAAAGAAAAGCAACCATCTTTTCTCTCCTCCTGGCGAGGGATCGGCAGTAAATCTGTGTTGGTGCACGTCTGCTTTCGTGCGTGCGCCCTGAGAAATAGGCGCTGAAGATGCTGAGAGATTTCAATTTATGCCCGTGCGATTGCGTGCGTGTGCATGTTATCCCTGTTTCTGACACTTGCAATGGTCTTGATTTATCAGACTTCCTGAAGTAATCCCCGCGCAGCCGTGCCACAACCCCGCAGCGTTATTTGTGTACATGTCGCTCGATGATTGCGTCTAATTCCCTCAGCGGCTCGGCCGGTTTCCTGCTCCATGTCACAAAAATCCCAGCTGATGGTTTTTAATTATTAAAGAGCAGAGACAGTAAACATCTCGCGTCGTTTTGACAGTTTTCCTGCGTTTATTGCTCTGTCGAGAAAATGAGAAACGAGGCTTCAAGCGTATTTTTGTGCGTCCGCGGTTTCTGTCAGCGCCTGAAATCAGGACTCGGGGCGTGTGTGTAGCGCTGCACGTCGGACACAAGCAGATTGAAAAGCTCTCCCTGTAATATTGGGACTCGTGGAATGACATCTGTTTGTGTCCGGCTGTTAAAGCTGAGCACAAACTCCGCATCTCTGCGTGCCCACTGTGCCCACTGTGGCGTTCCATGTCTTATCTGCTCCCTCCTTCTCGTCCGTGTGTGTGTGTGTGTGTGTGTGTGACCGCTGGCAGAGGCTCCAGGACACAAAGCTGGAACTTTTTTATTTCCTGCAGTGGATCTCTGTGACCGGACGGCCCGGGGCCGCCTGGAGCCGATAAGGCGGCTTGTTGTCTGGCCGGCCGCCAGCTCGGGGCCTCCCTGCGCTCCCCTCGTTGTTGTTGTCACTGGGCAAATGTGAACTCTGCTCATTTGCTTGTTTGTTGGTGCCCCCGCTGCTCATTGCTTTGACATTTTCTGGCTCCCTCCCATGCCTCTTTGCTGGCTAAAGGAATTAAAAGCCATTTAGCGTCCCCCTCCCACCCCCCTCCCCAGACCCCCGCTGTAATTAGCAGAACTAATTTAGCAGAAATATTTGCCTTTCCCTTAAAATTGCCGTTGCTCAGGGAGAAGATGTGAAAATGCGACGTAGCGGAACAGAAGCCTACCTGTTAAGTGTGCCTGTTTTGTGTGTTTGTGCACGATAGCGCGCAAAGGTGAAACAGAGAGCGAGCTTTAACCACAGCATGCTCGGTGGGAAGCTCATGGGAGGGAAGTGGAGTTGGCAGCGTTTCCTGTCTGCCGTCTCCTTGATGGGCTCTGGACGTGACTTGACCAGTTGAACCATTAAATCTCTGTGCTGGGGGGGCTGCGACGATGCAGAGTTTCACTCTGGACCTCAACGATTGAGACGTCGGTGTTTGTATTTGGCTCAACGATCCTTCCTTCAGGACTGAGCAGCGTTCCGCTGCACCAGTTTGCCGTTTGCTGCTAAATCTTAGTTTTCAGAGCGAGTGTGGATGGATGAGATGAGACCCCTGAGCCCCAGAGACGGGGGGCACTTCGCTCGTGTTGTCTGTAGATGTGACTGGGCAACCAGTTGGAAAATGTCAGAATCCCAGTGAAACTCTTACCTGAGTTTGGACGTGGAGAACCGCGGTTCTTCACTCCCAATGCTTTAAGAGCTTGTCTGGCTTGAAGCTGACGTGTTGGCCGTCTGCGGGGAGCAGAAACTTCATGTTTTAGCATTTAATTGATTTTCTTGGTGACATAAACTGGCTCTCAGTGTCCACCTGACTGGTCCAATTTGAGTGACGTTTAGACTCCTTGAGTGGTTCCTTAATGTCCATCGAGGCTCTGCTGATCATCTACCAGGGTTCGGGCTCCACCTGACGTAACGTCTCAGTCGTCTCCTCCTGGCAAATCCCCGCTGGGGGGGTGCAAATGTGAGCTTCTGCCCCTGTGTTGCCTCAGTCGTTGTGACTTTTGGCTAACGGCTGGTTCTCCTCTCCCCACTCCTGGCTAATGTCTCTGAGGACAGTGGTTGTTCCAGCCGGGTTCTGCTGTATCAGCAAAATGACATCATTGGTGGCGGTGGCGGTGGGGGGGGGAGGCGACTGCGTGGAGGGACTACATCGACAAAAGAGGGTGGGGCGCAGTGGCCAAGCTTTTAGCGTAATTACACCTGTTCTCCAGCGGAATGGATAAGATGACTAAACTGCAGGAGTCACAGAGGCAAAGTGGGGAAGTTATGGTGCTGGCGCCCATTCAGCACCGCAAGTCGGGTGGATTTCTGAAGTCCGGCTGCTACGCAGAGCGCCCATGCTATGACCTGTGCTCGACGGTGAAAGCAGCCTCTGTTTACGTGATGGATGTCCTTGGAGGAGGCTCCTGTTGAGCCAGTGTGAACTGTAAGTGGTTCCCAGAGGGAGGAGAGAGGGAACAGCGGCCAGGAGAACGGGAGAACATCCTCGGCACGATCCTGGTCCTGGAAGCAGTGATATCACCCATCCTCGAATCAGATTTGACCATGGTTGTGCTACCTTTTCTATTCCACCTACAAAGGAATGTTCTTGACCGCTTAAAAGAGCAGATGTTGAATCACAGCATGTGAATCACAGCATGTGTCTCCTCAAGTGTGTTTTTTTGGACTTGGGCTTTAAATGTGAGCCCAGTCTAATGTCTCCACTCCATTCCAGCCCCAACCACTTATCTGAATGTGCCCCCCTACCATCTGTCCTCTTCTCAGGCCCACTTTTCGTTACTTCACCTGGCACACGTGCGTGCTGGGCATCGTGGGCTGCGCCGTCATGATGTTCCTCATCAACGCCATCTACGCCTCGGCCAGCATCGCCTTCATGCTGCTGCTGCTCCTGCTGATTCACTACCTCAGCCCCACCTCCAGCTGGGGCTACATCAGCCAGGCGCTGATTTTTCACCAGGTCTTACACACACACACACACACACACACACACACACACACACACAGGCTATCCATCACATTTATATCAGGTCTGGCAGGTGCCCCCATCCCCGACCCTGTGCCTGCTCTCATCTAGAGGGGTCCTCCGCCTCTGGGAGGAGTGGTTGCCAAGGCCCGGGCGGGGGTTACGGTGGAGCAGGGACGGTGGGAGCCGCTTCCTGTGCCAGAGTTTGGCGGCAGCCAGAACATCATTACAACCACTTCACTTATTGGGGTTCTCTTCCGTGCCCTCTTTGTTTTTTTCTCCATCTTCGTCCTCCTTTTTCTTAATCCCCGGCTGGAATCGGCCCCTGGACGCCTCTGTTGTTCCGCTGTCATTGTCAGAAG
>BJFM01000159.1:34584-45211 GCA_016586285.1 Arothron firmamentum
CACACACACACACACACACACACACACACACACACACACACACACACACACACACACCATCTCAGTCTTGTTTTTGGACCAGCCACAAAGTGGAGTAACTGGAGAAAACCCAGAGAAGCACTGGGAGAACATGCAAACTCCACGTTTCAAAGGCTTTTGGCAACAGGCCGACAGGAACCTCTTCAAACATGGTTAATGTTTGTTTAACAGGCTTTTCTTCCTGGTTTGCTACATCAGCTTTGCGTGCGAAAGGCTGATTCTGTCAGCAACTTACCCAAACAAACAGGCAAATGTTCACTTTAGACATGCTGGGGGATTTGGGTTTTGTGGAAAATAAATTATCAGCCAGAATCGACTCTATTTGCATACAGATCTCACAACCAAGTATTCTTCTTTCATTTGGTGTGGAAAGAAAACAGCAGTGCTTTTAAACGTCCTCCCCAGAAGTGCTGGAGTGAATTGATGTTTCCTGAATGGGAAAATTGAAAAAGTTTAGTTTACACCTGAGATCACATCCAGGAAAGGAAAGTAGCAAAACCAATATGTTCACAATTAGAGGCTGGAATGTTCATTTAAAAGAAGCTGTTCAAGGATTCACGTCAGCGCCGGTGGAGGTGTGAGGCGCTGACCTGGGACAGACAGCCTGTGGGGAGTAAACCTCCCGAGATGTTGAGGCTGATTTTGATGTTTCTGGAAGCTGCAGGTCTCGTCAAAGCCTCACTTCGGTTAGCGGCTGGCTGAAAGGAAGGTTTGCTGTTCATATGGGAGGTATGAAAGTCAGCCTATTAGGTGGAGTTAAAGTTGAGTTACTGACAAGAAGAAGGTTACGATGAGTGCGTGAACGCAAAGGAGAGCTGAAAACCCGTGCTAACCTCCCAGACAGTTGCCCAAGGGTCACAAGTGGTGCATTTTCACTCCGCGGAGTAGCGTGATGGACCCTTTGAAACTTAGCCGAGCTGTTCCTTTCACTGAAAATGATGCTAATAACTTTTCTGGAGGTGATATGGTTCCGTTGAAGGAAAGAATCTGACTCAAGGACAAGTGTAATTGCGCCTGTCTTTAGCTCAATTCACACAAAATCTAATGTGTTGCTCTGAAAATCAAAACTTTTGCTTGGATGCTGTTCATATCTAAGCTGATAACATTCGCAGGGTTGGAGAGAATACCCGGACAGTTAGCTCACATGACGGCAAACCTCTCATGTCTATGCTGAAATAATCAGCTTTAGCCAAATGCCATCTTTGTGCTTCTGTAAAGAAATATCAAAACGCCCCCCCAAAAAATGAAGTTGTTTCATCTTCAGTTTTCCAGCAAGTTTACAGAAAATTACTGCTTCTGATCAACAAACGGAGCACATCTTTGTTGCTGTCACTTCCACAGGTCTCTCATGCCATATATTTAAGCTATGCCAATGCTAATTTGCCCTTTTATTAGCGACTCATTCGCAATAGTTTGTTTTTCACGCCTGTGTTTGTGTGAGGAGAACTTTTTAAGGGCAACAAACGTGTCAAACAAGTCCAACTCAGACTTTTTATTTTCTCACTTCTGCCAGCTCGGAGGCTTTCAAGGACGAACAGTGTGACTTTCTCCACGGGGACAAAGCTCACAGCGTGCCACGCTTTGGGGAGCCGCAGTCTCCCAGCATGCACCTGTCCAGACATGTTTCGCACACAGCTTGGTGGCCATAAACGACGCTTGAAGAGAAGAAGGGAGGTTTTGGAAGCCATTTATAGGTTTCTGTGGTCTGATCATCCAAAAGCAACATTTTATATCGCAGATGAATGAAACCAACAACAAGAACACATGAAACCCAGGCAACAGTCTGTGGTTGTTGCTTGTGAGGCGTAACGACGGCTTTGGTAGACTTAAAATAAAGTCTGGATTTCAGCTCGCGGTTGTGAACGTCCTGTTTAAAGGCATTAAGGACACAAGTGAACAAACCCAAGCTGTTAAAGCCAAGAGAATCAAACTAGTTTTAGTTTAATTTCTCAGATTTGAATAATTAGCTGCACAAAGGTAAAACCTTCAACGCATTTGAAACGTCAAGGATGTTTTTTCAGCGACGCTGGCACCATATTAAACAGCTCCAGCTCTTAAATCCAGCTTCCTTTAGATGAGAGGCTCCAAATTCGCTGCTCAGACACAACTGAGGAAACCACGTGCAAAGTTTTTTCCTCTCCTCTTTTTGTCAACATCACACCTGGAGCTGACACATCCTGCCATTCGGAGAGCGGCAATTAAAGCGAAACCTTGAAAGGTTGACAACCAAAACAGACGTTTATATTAAGCTGCCCCTGGTGCTCTGTCGGTTTCCAGCGCTGGGCTGCAGGCGAGAGCGGTGTGGTGAAGCGGGAGCGGCTGATTTAAATTGTGTTTAAGTCTGTGTATCTCTGCAAATCACCTCTTAGCCGGTTTTAGGGCTTATTATGAACGATCTGTCAATTACGGAGACCCTGAACAGTCTTTGTTTGCCCTTCTGTCTCATTTAAAACTTCCCAATTCCCACACAGCTCCCTGGGTCTCAGCCCTCAACCGGTAATTGGGGGACTAGTTAGCGACGGATGGAGGGCTGTCGTCGGCTCTTCATGGCGAGGCGACTAGTCGTGGAGTCTCCCACCTTCGTCCGGTTAATTATGGCGGCGAGAGCCGAGCAGGAGAGATGAGGCCGACTTCTAGAGGATGGGGCGCTGGTGTCTGGCTGTTATCAGAGCGGCTGTTTCCAAATCACAATAGATGTATCTTTAATTGGGTCTTTTGGTGGATTAATCATGGAAATGGTGACTTGGCTGAGTAGCGACGCAGCACAGTCGACTGCGTCCATGTTGTTGTGGCAGCCGGCCGACGGCAACAATGACGACACGTAAACCGCAAGAAATGACCGACGATTGGAGCTGTATTAAAATCCTCTTGTGGGTGTGAGGAGACGGAATGGCTGAAAGAACGACCTCGAGCGCTTCGCCAGAGCCAGTTTTTTTTTCTTCATTTTTTTAATAAAATGATTGTAAAAAGTTATTTAACTTTGCCTCTGAGTCTCACCCCGAATTCTGAAGGACATAAATGATTTAAAAACAGATTAATTAATTCTCTCCATACATCAAAATGTCACCCGGCCCTGTTTGCTATTCCAGAGCTGGAGTTGAGCAACGTTTTCCCTGCAGAGCGATAGAGAACGAGAGAGAAAGAGTTCAGTTTCTGTCAGAGAGAGAGAGACGGACCCCCCCACCCCAACCAAGACCGGCTGAAGTGCTGACTAATGGGAAACAAATGAATTCATTGAGATAAATTGTTCATTAGCGTTTGCCGTTGTAGTTTGTTGGGGATTTGAAAAGTTCAGTGCAAATTGTGTTTACAGAATTAATGGTTTCATCAGTCTAATTCTACCGGGAGGCGTCATTACTCCTCTGCTGGAGAGCAACTCTTGTCAGATAGTCTATCAGCGTCCCCGGCTGGAAGCAGACAGTCAGCTCCAGAACCAGCTCCAGCCATCGATTAAACCCTTAAAACTTTCTTTCGCTTGTAAAGTACTCAAGTTTTTTTTTTCTTTTTTGATTGACTCGGCTGTGCTTCTGTAGCGTCGCCTCGTTAGACATTTAAAGCTCTGTTTCAGTCCAGCCCTCTTTGCAACAAACGCTAATGACCGCGATGAACGTGCCGAGTGACTGACGGGTCTATCGGGACTCGTGAACAATTTCGGATAAAAAAAAAAAAATAAAGTATGACTCAGGGTTCATGATTCCTGGCCTTCAGGTATCACACCTCCATTTCAGTGGAATCCGCAGTAAAATTAGCCAAAACTTAAGAGAGCTCAGATGTTTTGAGAGATTAATGCCACTTCATATAGTAGCCATCTCCCGGAACAAGCAGCAGAGGCTGAAAAAGAAAGACTTTTAACAGGAAGAAACCATGAGCGGGACCAGATACAGGCAGAGGTGCAAGAGGTGGAGCTAACTTTGGTCAGGGTGTACAGTGAACCCTCATTTATTGCGGGGGTAAATAAACGAAATCCGCGAAATAGAAACCTGTTCAAGTACGGTACATGTTATCGCCTCATAATCCCTCCTGGCGATCTTTCTAAACGCACACAGCGCGGACGCAGCCGATAAATTGCCAGACGGCAGAAATCAGTCCGGACCGCGACGCACCGCACCCGGTGTAAACCCGCCTCACCCCGTAAAATACAGAACATTTTGTCATGGAGAAAATTTGCAAACGTAAATTTGGCAAACTGTACAGAGACAAGGCGCGGAGACTGTTCACGTTGGTCAGTCCCTTAGCCAATCAGGGTGCAGAACACAATGCACCGTTTAAAAAAAAGCATAAAAGAAACTGCACTAAAAAAATCCGCGAAAAGTGAACCGCGTTATGTCGAGGGTTCGCTGTACTCGCAGACGGCGGGCTGGCTGAGGCAGGGAAAACGGAGCAGTGCCATTTTCTGCAATATCACAAGAGCCCCTGCGTGGCACCTACTCAACATCCCAGCGCCAGTCAGGCAGAGGAACCGACGGCTTTTATCTGGCAACCCAAATCTCTCCACAATCAAGGACGTGAAAGTGAAAACACTTGAGACGTGCGATTGAAAGCATGAAGCCTACCTCAGAGGTGAGGCCGTCTCTGCAGGTGCCCCGCAAGTTAAACATAGCACAGCAGCCGCTCACGTCCCCATTTAGACGTTTGTCACTCGGGAGGGGGTCACCGCGGTGACAGTGATGAGGGGGCCCAGACGCCTGACACGCCGTCAGCGCTCGTTAGGGTCAGCTCATTAAAGAACGAAATAAATAAACTGGTAATGGGACGTGTGAGGACGTCTCTCTCTCTCTCTCTCTCTCTCTCTCTCTCTCTCTCTCTCTCCCCACTCTGGGGGAGAATCCTGTGGGGGGGTGGGAGTGGGTGCTGTGAACCTGAGCGACGCAGCTGCGTTTTCCGCTGCTAATGATTCTTTACAGGAAGCCGATCAGAGCTGATGTTCCTGTCACGCGCCTCCCCAGCAGAGGATGATGTGGTCGGTGGTGGTGGGGGGGGGCACTGGCACGGATGCGAGGGCTGCGGGGATGCAGGCGGAACACGGTGGAGGCGGACGCATCTTCACAAGTCTGACGAGGAGCCGTCAGCTGTCCGTCAGCCACGTCTCGAAGCGCCACCAGCGGCAGGGGAAGTTCCGAAAGGTGCAAAATAAGGCGCAGAGCACACGCGGGGATTCACGGGTCATCAATAACGGACTCTTTTACCGTCCTGTCGAGGTTAGACGTCGATTTACAAGGTCAGACGAATCACAGCACTTATGTGGTTATGTTGGAAACACCTCATAGGTTTGATATACGCCGGATTGATTCCGCTGCCATCGTTTAGCCCTTTCTGGCTCGACAAAATGCACACTGGAGAAAAAAGAAAAATCAATGTCTCAGCAAGTCAAAGTAGTAAACGTTGGCGGCGCAGCGAATATACAACTTTGAATGCGGTTAATTCTATTTGTGCACCAGTTGCCGCTGGGACCGTCAAACTCTGCAGGGTTTATGGCCGCCGAGCGGCCTTGTGCCGTCTGAAAATCAAGACTGAGCCCTCAAATCAACAACTCAGGTGCATCTGTGGCGCCGGGCCCTCGATGATAAAAGGCTTAGTTAAGCAGAGTTAAACTGAGCAGCAGAAAATGCACCTCAAAGCCACAAACTAGAGCTGTCATGTTTAAATTTCATTCTGACAACAGATATTTAGCAGAGAAAGAGAAAATGACAAGTTTTGGTTAATGTGGATGAATCAGGCCAGCATTCATGATGGTGACAGAAGCTGCTGTCGCAGGCTCATAAACAGGATCAAAGAGAAGCCCAACATGAAAGACTTTTTTCCACCAGAAACTTTTCCTATTTTTTATATCCATAATCAAAGAACCAATTTTTGATTCTGACTGGTTGTCTTTGATCTATTTCACCTTTGATGTGCATCTTACTTTCAGTAATCAGTGAAATTGAAGATTTTTTTCTTCACTTTTTGGTATCTTGTCGTGAAAAGTGTCCAACATGATTTTGGGGCAGTGAATCCATGTTCTACCAGCTCTATAGCACAATAAAACAATGTGAATCCAAAAAAAAAAAAAAAAAAAAAAAAGAAAGACCAACAACCCAAATCCTGTGCTGAGATCTGGAAACGCATGTGGGCTTCTCTGCATCGTTTCTGTAACCTCTTTAATATTCAATAGTTTTGTCCTTCTGTTGATGCTCTTTTCTGCAGGATGCCATGACAAGATGGAGATCTTGGCCGTGGTCAATTTCAGTCATGGCCCCCGGCGCAGGGTTGACTAACAAAAGAGATTTCATGCACTGTTAAAGGTATTGAGTGGCCAGTGGATTAGCTCACACTTCACATTAACCCTGCAACTCCCCGACAAAAGCCCACTTAACAAACGCTCCCCAACCTACCGCGCGTGAGCCCACTAAGGTCCGATAGCATCGGCGCTAATCGAGACGCTTTCGCGCTGACGTACTGCCGTATTCAGGAGGAACAGCTGTTTCATGCAGGGCGATCCAGACAGCGGTTAATGAATCCGGCGCAGGGCCATCTGTCGGCAGCGCACGGCCGGGGTCACCGGTTATCGATCAAAGGAACATTGAAGGAGTTTTTTTTAAAATCCCGCTGAAACGGTTTGTGTGAAGCCGGCGTGAAACGCAACATGTGAAAAGGCCGGTTTTTTTAAACATCCCCGGTGACCGTCTGTGACTGCGTTCCTTCGGATCTATAGATTAAAAAAAAGAAATACCATCACTGAGGGCCATAGATCCGCTTAATTGGATTTGGACTCATTATCTGAACACCGGTCCCACTTTGAACCACATCCATCACAGCAACATCAGCGATGGAGAACAGGCTATCCGCACCACTGTCGCGCTAACCGTGCACAGCAGTCAGCAGTTTGTTTCTAGCACCGCGGAGCCGTAACCGGTGTGTAAACACCGCTCGTATTTGCATGGAGAGCACTCAAGGAGAGAATGGGAGCATCATCATCCATCATGGCTTTGTCACAGACGCAGGGCTGGCTGTAATTTGTTTGCTTTGTTTGCTTACAGCTGTTGTTAGCTAAAATCTCATATTCCTCTGGCACGGGGACGGGGAGGCTGAAACACTTATCTTTGCCTTTTCCGTCATGTTCTGCAAACAGAGTGAAGAAAGCCCAGAAAGGCTCCAGCTGACCTTCCAAACTCCAGAGCAGGATGCTGATCAACCGAATGGGGCGTCAAAATGAGCCGGAGCCCTTTTTCCAAACTCCCCATATTTAAACTTTGGGGAGATGTTTGTGTTGAGTTTTGCCCAACATTGCTCCACTCAAACGACCCGCGGAGGCATCTGGTTCGGAGCTGCTGCTCTTCATTGTCTCAGGAGCCGCAATGATGAGAAAGAGCAGCGGTTTCTGCCCAAGATCCGATCCTGAGCTCCAGATTACGGACGCTTTTGATCTGGTCTTAAACGCAGATTTGTGTCAGGTTCTGACGACAGCGGCACCGCAGAAGAAGGGAAGCGATTAGCGGGAGCAGAAATCTCATTATGCTCTCAGAGGCTGTCGGTGAGACGGTGCGTTTACAGTAAGGAACAAGTGCATCCTGGGTGAAAACACGTTATCGGAGATTTACTGGAATGATTAACCGGCTGCTCCGTCTTTATTTACTTCTATCGATCAGCTTGGTTAATCCAGATGAATGTTGCGGTCCTCCTACCCATAAACCACCTGTGCAGCAACTGTAAAACCAATCTCTCCACCAACCTGATTCATAACGAGGGGTTTTATTACCATCTCATCTGCATTTATGGACCTGCAGCGCGCTAGTTTGCACCTATGGTAGCCCTGCAGGTTGCAGGTCGGATTCCCAGGCAGGGACGTCTCCCACTGACCTTTGAGCAGCATCTTCCTGGTCTGGGTCCCGGAGGTTTCTGCCCAAGTGGTTTTTTTCAGGCACTAAAACATAAAATTTTCATTCTTATCTCATTTGACAGTCAAATCTCTAGAATATAATCCACCGTAACATCGAACAAATTGGAATCCTACTTTATTTTGGACACATTTCGTCTGTGCAGTTGCTAGTTAATGGTCATTTTCTGAATTGTGATGCGCTCCTAACATGATATTATCAAATTAAACACCTGTTTCCTGTCACGCTCGGCTCTCTCTCCTGTGTTTCTGCACGGAGCTGCTCAGCCTGCCGTGACGGTAAGTACTGATCTTCCGAAGGTCACCTGCGCTGCCCTCACGGGGCCAGGCCGGCACGATCGTGCACGGAAGGTCACGTGGGACACCCTTACCTTCAGTGCCAAGGTCTGACACTGCATATTCTGGGCTGTGAAGCGAGCCCAGCTGCTGGAAACACACAACCGCTCACTGTCTCTAGCGCGATGCGCTCTCGTGATGCTACGCTTTCAATTGATTCGCTCTCATGAATTATTCACGCAGCGTATTCAACCTCAAGTTGCCATGTAAAGTTGTCCTTTAGTTGTGGGTTTGTTTGCATGTATCGTTAACACATCGTTCTGCGGGGGAAAACAAACAGCCCCCCCAGGTCTGTTAGCATTAGCGACCCCGCTGCCCACACTGATGTCACACTGTTGTAATTAGCAGCGAAAAGCTCAGCCGCTGGCGCTGCTCGCTGCTCATGTCACGGACAAAGCCGGAACAACAGGCCACTTCTGTTTTTTTTCCCCCTCCTTTTGCTGTTGCACCTCATTATTTTTAGTCCGCAAACAAACATGACCTTCGTGACAATTTGTGATTGTCAGAATTAGCGCTGATCTCACACCCACCGGGGTAACCACAGCGAGCTCGTTAGACACCACGCGGAATCATCTGTCAGGAATTTTGACGCTCCAGGAACACTTGTCCAGGATCTTGAAATACTGGCTCATTTCCAGCCGTGCATTCGCTGGAATAAAGGTGCATGTGGATCCACCCAGGGAGGCTGCAAGCATTTGTTGTGCTGAGACTTTGGACTGGATGGAGGCTGGGAGGGAGGAGGACGTTAACTAGATGCTTCTCATGAATTTAAAGAGGCTACTTTACACAGATAATATACATAAATGCCTCCTTAGCATCCATAGATTCATAAGTCTGTAATGCAGATTTCCTGACATATTTGAATTCATAAAAGAGAGACATGCAGACTGTTTTCATTACCATCTTAACCACATATTGTTATGGAATCACAGCCGCTCGGAGGACGACACAGTGACTTCCCGCTCGCTCTCAGCGCCGCTCACTTTCCCTCTCCGTGCATGATACATCCGGCCTGGAAAGATTTGAAACGAGTTGTAGTTTCTCTGCCACCGCTGACGTAAGTGTGGCTGACAAGATCAAAACCAGGATCTGTAACCTGACTCTGCAAGGGCACTTTATTTTAGCTTGTGTTTTATTTCCCTCCTAATATATCGTTATACAGCCCCCATTAATGATATTTACATAATTTCAACTGACTTCCTTTATTTTCATCAAAGGCTAAATATAACTGCAAATACCTCACAGCAACAGCAGCATCTATCTATCTATCTATCTATCTATCTATCTATCTATCTATCTATCTATCTATCTATCTATCTATCTATCTATCTATCTATCTATCTATCTATCTATCTATCTAGCCATCCATCTCCGTGCAACTTCTCGATCCTTGACCTTTTGACCTTTTGTGGTTAAGGGTCTGTCTGGGGATTTGGACCAGCAACCACCCGGTCGCGGTTTGCTTCTTTATTTTTACTAAACCCTCATTCGCTGTGTTGTATACTGTTGACCTCTCAAGGATAAAAGAAGAATGGTGCTGCGACACATCCTTGAGGCTCTCCAGTCTCCACTGACCTGAGGTCAGGGCCTGGCTTTTAGCAGTGTTGCGGTTTTTGTCAGGGGGGAAGGCCTTGGAAGTCTGTGGCACGCGAGATTGTTCAAGGGCGTCAGGTTTTAGAAAGGGATGCCTTTCTTCTAACTTCTGTCCCCTGGAGGTGCCAGCTGGGGCCACAGCAAGGTCGCCGCGCCAGTGACCGCGCGTCCCCGTCGGCTGAGCGCTCCGGTCTGCGTCGCCGCGAGGGGAGGAGGTGACGTTCTCAAAGTATCGGTCCGCTAACGCCAGATCACAGCGGGACGAATCAGAGGGAGCCGAAAAAGATCACGAACGCGGAGGAGAAGATGGTGCAGGGACGTAACTCCTGATCCACGGACGATCTGGGGGAGGGACGTCAGACAGATTAACTGCAGAAGACCTCGGACACATAATCTGTCATTTATAAATGCAGCTTACATGCTAATAGAGCCTCCACACGGTAACAGCTACAGTATAATTGGCTTGTGCCAGAATGTGCACGTTAAATGCAATCCTGGTAGTCAAGAGACCAGCAGGTTAAAAACAAGAGAGGAAGAGGCTGCCCCCTGCTGGTCGGCTCCACTTTCTACTGAGTGAAGGTTGGGCCAAATTAAACCAGGTTGCTAGTTTGTTCATTTTTATCAAGATTAGACTTAAACGCAGTCAGGTCTGCCTGTTTTCTCTCCTGGTCACAAGACCAGTGCCTGGTTGAGCCTCATCTTCCTCATAGTGTGGCCCGTGCCTGGTCGAGCCTCATCTTCCTCATAGTGTGGCCCGTGCCTGGTTGAGCCTCATCTTCCTCATAG
>BJFM01000160.1:0-33502 GCA_016586285.1 Arothron firmamentum
ATATATAAAATCAAGCACAGTATTTCACAAGATTCAACCTACTAATGTCACTGCAGGCCCATCAGCAGTGACAACTCTGTGTGTGTGTGTGCGTGCGTGCGTGCTCTTAGCCGGGCTGGAAATAATCCTCCATCTGTTGATCTTTAAGCCAGCACTTCTGCATCCCTTTCTCACTTTCTGCTTAAGTATGAATGCCTTTTCTGAGGTAAATGGCATCTTATCATGGTTTCATTGATTGAGTATGTGCACACAAAAACCACAGTAGAATACACACGTTCACCTCCATTTGTGAAATGGAAGCTGAAGATGTTGTAAGGATCTTTATCTAAATTTAGCATTTCATTAAGAATATGATCTTAGGTTGTTTGGCGCCTCTAAGTTGCTTCTAGGTATGAATGTAGGAATGCATTTTACAAAAAACTCAGATTTATGTCAACTATTTTATTTAAAAGCAGCACTGTGTTGTTTAAATATATCTCTGTTCCCCTTTAAGTTATTTTAATTGAGTGTTTCGCTAATTGTTTATTTTTCATGGCATCACATGACTTCCAAGAAATTCCTGATTATGTGTTTAAAATCATCAAGCTGTGTAAACAGGGTTAGGGTAACACGCAAACTTTGGCCCTTGTGTGTTAGGTCACTGAGCTGGCAGGCTACACCGCCCGGGTCCACAACATGTTCGTGGTGTTCGATGATGTCCAGAAGGGGGTCTACAAGCGCTCCTCTTTGTCCGCCACAGCAGGAGCAGAGAAGAAGAGCAAGCCTGAGATGCACATAGATGGACCACTGGAGATTAAAGGTAGAAACAGGAAGACATCAACCTAAGATAAGCTTTGGGTGTTTGCGGTGCATTTTTTATATACGCTCATATCCACACTGCTGTTATCTAACAGTCTGGTGCTTAATGTAACCTACAGCTTCAAAAGCTTAAATGCATGATTACACTTGGATAGAAACACATTTGACCCCAGGATGATTGTCCTGCTACATTAAAAGGCGCTGTTAATCTCAAGAGATAATTCACACTTTGAAATCAAAGCATAATCTCGCTTCACATTTAACTCTGAATTTCCCTGATTCTCTTGTTTTTTCCTCTTCTCAGGAGAAGTGATAGACGTGGACAACGGCATCGTTTGTGAGAATGTCCCGATCATTACCCCCAATGGGGACATTGTAGTTTCTTGCCTTAATTTTAAGGTACTGTTATCCAGACTTTCTTTTGATCTTTAGTAGCGAGTTTAGAGTTGTAATCCTGAATTATTTAAGCAACATGCAGCATTTATGCCAGTTTTTTTTATTATTATTATTATTATTATTATTCCAGGTGGAGGAGAACATGCACCTGTTGATCACAGGGCCTAATGGCTGTGGGAAGAGTTCTCTCTTCAGGATCCTCAGTGGCTTGTGGCCTGTCTACGGTGGCCGGCTATACAAACCCTCTCCTGAACATATGTTCTACATCCCTCAGAGGTATACACACTTTCACAAATATTCCCACATTGCACCTGTCTGCGTGTATGGGTGAGACAGACCACTCAGGTGAAACCAGAGCTCTGTTCACTGCAAAATATTAACCATCCGAAAAGGGTTTCTGATACTTTCTACAAAATAATTTCTAGATCATCATAGATAAAGGCTGATTGCATAAGATTAAAGATAAACTATTGTCAGAAACTAAATATAATATACAATGTAATATTTTTATGGTGTTTGGTATACTGCATCCTTGCCATCACTATCTTGATTATTCACTTTATCATAAAATTTTCCAACAAATTTTGGCTATGTTGCAGCTATTTATGATGAATATGAACTATTGCAAATCAGATTTTGTCTGAATGCAATCACATACCTAGCATTTCATCTTGATTTAAAATTTTAAATATCAGAATTTGCAGCCTTGAAGCATCTGGAGATTCCCACTACTTCCACACTTCTGCTCTAGACAACAACTATTAAATTAATGTTTAATATATAATTACCTTAAGGACCAGTGGATTGTGTGTGAGATGATCAATAGATCCGCCAACTGAAGCACAGCTAATGTGAAAGACAATCCGACAGATGTAATTTTACCCATAGCTGCTGAGAGAGACACATACAGCTGACCGCCTCCTGTAGAGGGATGAATATTTTATAGTTAGGATGGCGAAGCCACCAGGCAGCTGTAACAGGGCTCAGTGCTCCCTGTTCCAAAGAACCAACAAAAGCTCAAAAGCTCTGCTTCTTTAGAATTTGTTGTTATATGTGTGAAAGATGTGCACACACACGCACACACACACACACACACACACATGCACACACAGGGTACGTTTCAAGTACTTTAATGAATGAGAAGTTAACAAAGACGTGTGTGTGTATGTGTGTGTTTGTGTTTCTCTAGGCCGTACATGTCGATGGGTACGCTGCGGGATCAGGTGATCTACCCAGATTCTGTGGAGGACATGGCTGCAAGGGGCCTCAGCGACATGGACCTGGAAGCCATCTTGCATATAGTTAACCTCAACCACATAGTGACCCGAGAGGGAGGTAGGACTAGTGCTGGAAAAGCACAAGGTTAATTAGGATGTCAATTGTGTTGTAGTACTTAGTTTGTCCAATTTAGAGATTATGATTTAAAAAATCAATTTTAAATAGGTCAAAAGTAACTAAGTATAGTATCTAATTAACAAATTAAGCTACCAAATGACCAAATAGCAATTACCTTGACAACACAAGGGAGCAAAATTAGTCTGAATAATGTTCAGATACAGAAGACAAAATAGTGAATTTTACAAGTTATAAAATAAAGACAGGGCAAAAAACAGGACAGGACACAAATCAATCAAGTGTAGACATACACTGTAGATGTTCTGCTTTCAAAGGAATCAGCGACAACTGTTGTTATCATATCTTTGTTGGGGGAGAGCGGATGGTGGTCGACAAACTCAGTAATAATAGTTCAATAGTTCTCAGAAAACTGATCCATCCAGTCTGCTGCTGTTTGAACTCCAGTGCAACTAATTGGCAACCACTGTCATGGGCCAAATACTGTGCGAAGCTCAGGGTCGCGAGAGGGCTTAATTCATGAATGAATCCACTGTGAAAGCATTGAACAAGGTTTAGGTCACACATGCAGCTGGAGTCCAGGATCAATACTCATGCAGACATCGTACAACCTCAAAGGATTTTCTTTTAGATAAAGAACATTTCAAAACTGTTTGCTGCTGCTGCTGAGCCTCCAAGGGTCCTTCTTATGGTATAAATGGAGTTGCTTTCATCATACCCGTAACACTGAATCTATAATCCTAAAATAGCACAATCCGTGAATGTATTCAAGCTAGTGTTTTATTCCTATCTCAACAGGCTGGGATGCCGAGCTGGACTGGAAGGATGTGCTGTCAGGAGGCGAGAAGCAGAGGATGGGCATGGCTCGCATGTTCTACCATAAGTAAGGAGAAGCGGCTTTTTCAGCGTGTTCCAGTTAACTACCAACTCTGCTTCCCTTTATTAGCTATGCTAAGAACTCAAAGGACTCATAGTACAATCAGTTTTTTCTTTTTTCATTTGAATTTTATATTTTAGCATAAAAAACTCTGTCTTTTCAGCATTTCCTGACATCAGGATTGGCCACCAGATGGAATATTTATTGTCAAAATGAAGATATTATTAAATTATTATTATTTTGTCTCATAGATAATGGTTTAATTATATTCGTAGTATTGTTACTGAGTACTATAAGGATAGAAATGCTTATATTGGCCTATCCTATACCACCAATGTCCTATAGTAGCGTTTTAGCAGCGTGGATGTTCTATATTCTATACATGATCACATTCAGTCTTTACATGTCAGGCCTAAATATGCTCTGCTGGATGAGTGTACCAGCGCTGTGAGCATCGACGTGGAGGGAAAGATTTTCCAGGCTGCTAAAAATGCTGGCATCTCTCTGCTGTCCATCACGCACAGACCTTCCCTATGGTAGGAGCAAACTTGGAAAAACATGCTGTGATAAGCGAAATATCTTAGTCGTAAGATCAAAAGAAGTTGATTCCGTGTGTGCCTCTCCACTTCCAGGAAGTACCACACCCACCTGCTGCAGTTCGACGGCGAGGGAGGCTGGCGCTTCGAGCAGCTGGACACAGCGACGCGCCTTTCCCTCACTGAGGAGAAACAGCGGCTGGAGGCCCAGCTGGCAGGCATTCCCGAGATGCAGCAACGCCTCAACCAACTCTGCAAAATCCTGGGAGATGACTCTGTCCTGAAAACAAGCGAGGACTGAGAGGAGGAGGGAGTGAGGGGGCCCAACGGGGAAAAAGAGGAGAAGAGGGGGGTAAGGAAACAATGAAAGAAATCCGCAGGGGAGGAGGGTGTTGGAGTCAGGGTTAGATACGTGTCTGTAGCGTTAAATTCAAAGCAGAGCAGAGAAAGCTGTGGCTGCCTGGATTTTACGCTTTCTGTTTCTGGGAAAATTCCTGTTTTAACTTCCCGTTTATTTGGTTTGTTGCACTTTATCTCCATTCATGTTTTTTACTTGTTTCTGACCAGTTTCCCCTTGTTTTACAGAGGGAGAGGGTTAACTAAAGCAGTATTTCCACCAGTACCATGCAGCATCCACTGCTCCTGTATCTGGGCTCCGTTTTTAGAACAATTAGTGATGCATCTCTGCTTCTAAATCTGGAGCTTTCGGCTTTATTGAACAAACACAATGGAAAGATAGGCTGAGCTTTTAGAGCCACTGTGCAGCCATGAGCAGCACCAAGCGGCCATTTAGACTCAGATGTACTTACAGGACAACCATGAGATTTCCTTATCAAGTAAGATTTTGATGTATGTTTTGCATAATAAGGCTAATAGCTAGCTTCACATAAGCTGTTTATGTTCAAATGACAGGAATTGGTTGTTTAGTGTTCTGGGTGCCAGATATGTTGGATAAAGAACAGTGGCTTTAACCCTATTTAGCCTACTTTAAAGTTCTGATACTGTGAAGAGGCATTAGAATTGTTTTCTTCTACATCGGTGGTGCATCAAATCTGCTTTTAATTTCTGCTTGTTTTGTAAAAAAAAAAAATTTGAAAAAAAAAAAGCAAAAAAATAGCTAAGTTATTTGTGATCCTGTGGTTTTCACCACGGATGTATGTTTTTTCCCAGCAAAATGGGTTAATACTAAATTTGAAAAGTAAGAATATAAGTTATTTAACTCCCCCCTCAAGTGTATCTACAAAGTGTAAATATGGTGAAGAATGTAGGTAAAAGGACAATCAGTCCATAAGTGCAGCAAAAAAACACAAACAAGCACACTGCTGTATTATATACTGCACTGTTAACAGCAAAAGATTATGATATTTGGTCTATAACTCCATCTGTATCATCTTTTTTATTTGATTTTTTGTTAACCTAGTGTGTCATTCTTTAATGGCACTATAGCTGGATCACAATGGAAGCTTTGTAAAGTCTTCTTTAGTGTAGGAAGGAACAATAAGAGGTACGCTCAGTGATGCCTTGTTTAATCTAGAGTGCACTGAAATGATTTGTTTTTATTCTTTACTGACTATAATGATACTAATGTCTTTATTTATATGGCACCTTTTAAAAGCCAGGATTTTACAGTGCTGAACAAACAGCAGAGCAAGAAAATTTAAAGACAGCAAAATGCTGAAACGTGTTTTAACGGACAAACTAAAACAGTACAAGAACATTTAAATGCCTGTCTGTAGAGGAGATTAAAAAAAAAAAATACACTGACCCTGCCAGCTTTATCTCCTCAGGCAGGTTGTTCCAAAGTCGAGGGGCACAGATCACAAAAACACTAGTCCTCTGGTGTTCATCCTCAACTTTGGAACCACCAGGAAAAGCCCCAACAAAGGATGTCAGGCTGCAGGCTGGCTTATACCGGGTCAGCAGCTCACCTCAATATCTGGAGGCTACACCATACCTTAAAAGTGATCAGTGGGATCTCTTAAACACGGGAGGGATTAATGGAGTAGTTTTGATAGTGGTGAGTTATCTGTGTTTGCCATCAGTCGGATGGCAATGGAGGCCAGAGAGCACAGTCTGCCAAACGAATGATCCAGAGTCTGCAGGGTGACACTGGAACATGAGGTCAGCCTGAACTGCACAGGTCATCTTAGATTCTAGAAACTTAGAAATACCCTTATTTAATTATGTCAGGGTGGGGTTATAGATGATGAGATGCTATTTTCTGAGAAGCTGGCTTAGTTGTGATCCTACACCTACTACAGTTTAGTTAACCTTTATATTTCAAGGATAAATGTATATGATTCAACAAATTTAGTTTCTTTTTAAACTTTAGAAAGTCTTTCTTGAATGCTGGATCAGTGCCCAGTGGGTTATACACAAATATTTTAAGGTAATTATTTCATTAAAAGGAAATGACTATTGCATCTGATCTATAAATTAGAGTACTTATTGAGCATGTTTAGACTTATTATTGAGAACAATCAGTAGATAATACCCTTAAATGTATTGGCCATATTAAAAAATGTTTCTTTTATCGCTGTTCTGATCAAATTGTGCAAGCTAAAGGCCACATACGATGACAAAAGATGGAAAAAAGCCACCTTTGGACAGCATTTATAAGCAAACTGATTTTATCCATTGTGAACTAGTTGGGTATAGGATTAAACTGCCCCCAGCTGGCCAAACACATTTATTGCCTATTTTAAAATTGATATTACCTTAATTTTTTTTTCTTTTCTTTAAAGGTTTTGGCTACTTCTTTTGATATAGTACACCATTGTCTCTTAGCCTGTAATCAATTACCCTGAGAATTTTCTTAATATATTGTGTGATCCAGCTGTTTACTGCAGTAACACCCTGACTAATAAAATAATGAAGGTTTTGTTTTCTGTTAGCTATTTGTTGATTTAACGATTAATTGTATCAATTATTTATGATAATTTGTCATCATTAAAGGTGACAGAGATAAACAGATTTGATTTTGGATGAAAACTTTATAAAAACACAACAAGAAATTGCATTAGGTGCATGTGAAAATTTTTCAGATGCAACTTTGAGGTAGAAACGTTTTCTTGTTTTAGCCATTCAAAAAGATATTTACAACATCAAGTCATCAATTTGAAAACAAAAAAAATCGCTTGGAGATGTCACAGATTAATTAAACTTTGACTTGAGATGCCAGAAACAGGCATTTACTGTATTTTCCCTATATTCAACACTTACATTCTAATTATCTGTAGCATCATCCCAGTCATACTTAATCTGGATTTTATTTTTTATTTTTTTACATCCGTAAGAATCAGTTCATTGTTTTGTTTTGTGTTTTAATTTAGGGGGATCATTTAAGTAACTTCATGTTGAAAAATAATGTATTTTCTTGTAAATAAAAAAATAATTAAAAAAACAATTGCCAACGGTGTCCCTTGCCGTATTTCCTCATTCTTAGGCATTAATTTTTCATTTTAGGCTACTGCCTTAACAATGTTAAAATAAAAATTGAATTAAATCCAGTGATTTTGAGCAGAAGCCAGATGTCCCCATCTGCTGGTGAATTTAATAAAAAAAACTAATATATTTGACCATAGGGTGGCAGCACAGATTCAAAAACGTGCATTGATTTTTCGCGTGCGCCTAACCGAAATTTTGTAACGTCTGTAATCGATTACTTTATCAAATAACACAAAGGTCTTTGAAAGGGACTCTTCTTCATCTTCTTTTTACTATTATTATGATTATTATTATTGCGGAGTCCGAGATAGTCCTGATTGGTCCAGATCAAGGGGAGGAGCCCAGTGACGTGCCCTCTCGTTAGCTTGAACGCTGATTGGCTCGTTGTCGTCCACGCGCACGTAGAGACGGACCTGTGCTCGACCAGGAGGCTGACTGAAACGATGCCGGCTATGAGGTGACCACCACCGTTAGCCCAGTGCGTTTCTTCCCCCGACAATGGAAACAATCGGCCGAGAATAGTACGAGAGGCTCTGAGTTATGGCTCCTCTGATTTCTAGGCGGCCGAGAAGAAGGAGGAGGCGGTGAAGCGCTGGAGGAAGCACCGGAGCTGAGGATAAATAAAAGCGCTTTGCTAGGAGACACAAGGGCAAAGGAGTGGTGCTAGGCGGCGCTCTCTTCTCCTCTAAGAGGATCAACAAAAGAGGAAAAACTAAGCTATTTTTAAGTCGGACTGTTTGGACTATCCCCCGGTGACAACATGAGCAGCGGGCCGGATGATAGCTCGGTGCGAGTCGCCCTGAGGTAAGGATAGCCCTCTTCTGCTATGATGCGCTAGTGTTACACCTGTCACAAACCTCTGCTTTTGTTCGTCCAATTACCCTGCCATTAAAATGCATCTACAATTCAATGCCGCAGTCCAAAACTACCTTGAAAGCAACACCCCTGCTTTTCTGAACGCTTTTATCATGACGCTTTTGTGCAGCGCCCAAGCTGTCTCCTCCAGCTGCCAGTTTAGTCCCTGACATGAGCTTCTTTTGTTAATACCTGCACTGCGTATGCATGCAGTGTGGTGGATTTATGAATGGATCTCAGCTCTCAGGGATTTAGTCTGGGAAAAAAAACCTTTAACTCTTCCCTCTGTCTGTCAACTGTAAACAAAACAACGCGTTAGCTCACACTCTTTGGACAGACTACAGAAATGTGACCTTGTTAATATCTTGCAATTTGGCTGTATCACACTGATCTGACCATTGGTCGATCAATGCTGTCACCTGCTCAAATGACAAGATTGTCACTGTGTGTGTGTGTGTGTGTGTGTGTGTGTGTGTGTGTGTGTGTGTGTGTGTGTGTGTGTGTGTGTATCGTCATGCGAACCAGATCTATGGAAGACAGAGGACAAAAGCTGGGCGCTCTCGTGTTTCATGTCTCTCTCTGCATTCAGACTTTGACCCAGAAGTGTGTTTACTGAGCCAGCTCATTTTATTAGTCCCTCCACTTCACAGACAATAAAAAGATCTGTCACTATGGCCCGCAATACACTCTTTCCTCCTGCTGTATATAATAACCTACAGGAAAAATACTTTGTGTGACAGGAGGCCTAGCTACATTCTGCTAATTATATCGGTGTCAAAGTTCAGTCATGACTTCATAGCAATCCTCTGATGAAATCCATCATAATAATCTCTGAAACACTGATAATATTATTAAGATTTGTGTACATGAGTGTATCCTGGTATATTGTGATTTTTGGACTTTGTAGTTTGAATCACATATGGATAAACACTTGTTGGAAATGATAAAAAATTAAGATACAGAAAGAGATGTTGGACTCTTTCCATGGAATCCTTTCCCCTTTCTAACTTCTTAGAGTGCTCAGGCTTCATTAATTATTTAAAGAGCTCATGTGTTTCCACCATAAGTTCTATTCATCAGCATTGAACTGGTCATTGTGTTGTCTTACATTTATTATTAGGCTTTGTTGTTTAAAGCTAGTCATGTATTGAAAGGAAAGAGCATTTGATTCAGACACAGGTATTCTGTATCTCACACTAAACACGTAAAAGTGTGGAAAATGTTATAAATTCATTTCAGATGCTGTAATGTCTGATGCAAATGAGTCAGCAGATCTCTCACACGCACGCACGCACNNNNCACACACACACACACACACACACACACACACACACACACACACACACACACACACACCCTTATGTTTCTATCTTTGCAAGGATTTTATGGATGGAGTGTATTACCCAGCCCCTTACCCTAACCCAAACCCAGTTCTAACCCCAACGTTAAAACCAAATCTCCAAAACCAAAAATTTATTGAAAATATCTCAAATAGCCACTCTATAAATTAAAAATGGAATGATTTGATGTGAAGTTCTCGCTAAGCTATCTCTGTTACTTAGCAGTCTAGCTCATCTTGGTGCAATTCTTTCTATTACTTTACAACACCTGACACTAGTTTTTTGAGATATTCCAAAGGAATCCTCTCTGTTAACTCTACACAATGAGATACTGAAAACATAGCTCTAAACAGTTGCATGTTTTAAATTGCACATCTTAAAAGATGCTGTTTGCCCTCGCTTTCCAGTGTGCAGTGGTTTAGTTAACTGCGTGTTTTGACAGTAATCTTGCATCAAGTTACCAACCAGTACCTGCCTCAACCTGCTGAGTTTACACTATCTGTTGGTACTTTCCTAATCCCCTATCAGAACAGTCATCCTTGATGAATTAAGGCAAAATCAGCCTGGAACGTGCCCGCAAAGCACCATCTAAAGATCTGCTTCTTGGACAGAAATGTAACCTTTTCTGCCCCAGCTGCTGTTTCTGGTTTGGAAGCGCTTTTCCTACATTCACTAACACATCATTGGAATCATCCCTTGTGTAAATTTGTTTGTGTGTTCCAGATCTCTGTCATTATGTAAAGGCCCATCTGCGTATGTATGTCCATTATTACCCTTTTTCACTGAAAATAAACCAACGTTTGTCACCCATAAGGTCACGGTGCAGACTGCCTTAAGGATCCTGTCAGGTGATCTGTTTTAATATCCATGAAAGCAGCTTTAATAGTTAGGAGCTAAAATCAGCCAGCAGTGATACATCAGATTATGCAACTCTTGTTTGGCTTTAACCACAGACATCAGATGTGTCAAAGTTCCAGGGGTTTTCTATAGACCTTTAATGAATCACTTGAGTTGTGCTTATTTTTACACTTTGTGATGGAGCAGCATTCAAGGCTACGGCTGATATTCTCCAAAATCCATTGCGAAATGAACCGGAATGCGCTCCACCCACTTGACCATTCGTGGATTATTTCTGGGAGGGGAATGCCATCCACCTGCTGCCAAATTCTGCAGATACGGGGAACAAGCTTGTGCGTGTGTGTGTGTGTGTGTGTGTGTGTGTGTGTGTGTGTGTGTGTGTGTGTGTGTGTGTGTGCGTGCGCAGACCTGCGTCTTTTCAAGCGTGTCAGCAATAAATATGCATGAGGCAACTTGGGTGAACCGAGACAGAAAGCCAAGTGTGCTGCAGGCCACCTGCCAGCTGCTGTCGTCATGTAATATTTGGATGTTCAGTAACTTGTCTGTGACAATTCGTCCATATTTTCAGCTTACGTTCTCTAAATGTATATGCTTTTTCAGCTTGAAGACTTTTTGAGGTTGGGGCTGGTGAAACAGCTCTTGATGTCCCGACCAGCTGCAAACGACAGAGTCTGTTAACTAAAAGAAAGATTTTGTTCAGTACAAACAGTCCTAGTTCTCTTTCCCCAGCTTCTCACTCTGTTTTATTAACCATCACTTCTTTGTCCTTATTCATCCTGTAGCTCCGAGCGGCTATTAGTGTGAGGTCACATGACTTAGGTCAACTTTGGGCCATTTTATTGCAACGGGAACCTGCTGGCTCTAACAGAGGATTTTTTTTTTTTTTTTTTTTTTTAATATGTGCACATCATTGTGCTTGGTGTTACATAATAGATCACGATGCTGTAAATTTTGTCCAAGCAAAGATGCCCTAAATGAAGTGGTCCAGGGGCGTGTGTGTGTGTGTGTGTGTGTGTGTGTGTGTGTGTGTGTGTGTGTGTGTGTGTGTGTGTGTGTGCGTGCACATTAGTGTGGCCCCGGACTGTCACCGGTCCAGCATTAAAAAGCCTCAGAGGCCTCCAGTCTGCTCACATCTCCATCACAGCATTTACAGACATTCTTCAGCTGCTTTTTCTCCATGATTTTGATTTGAATGAACAATAATATACAGAACAGTCTCAGGAGATGTAGAAGAAGAGGTGTTGTTACAAATGTCCTCATTTACCCTCATTTGTTGCATTATAGGACATATTTAGCTGATTTTGGGGCATCTTATTAAAGGCATTTTTGCAACAGATGAAAGTACAATCTTGCTTGTGGGAATTGTTAAATTTGTATGAGCTGCTGACATAAAATAGAATTTTTTTAAATATGCATCCAATGAAATAGGATCCAAAAATATGCATATGCATGCACGATGGAGTTTGTTTTCTTCTGTGCTCGTTGTAATGTTTCTGCTGAATCATTCACCGCCGCCCTTAGCTGTAGGATGACTGGACCATAAATGAGATTATCAGTTATTGAATTAGGTAGCTCAGAGTGAAACATGGAGCTTCTCAGTAATGACGCTGCATGATGAGCTGCATCTGTGCATGATGTCAGCTCGTAACTCAGGTCTAGACAGGAAACACACAGCCATGACAGATTTATTATTGATATTTCAACGTACCAGTAGCAGCACTGCTAATTTCCATTGTTGTGCAAGAAGTTTAGGAACATGAAGTTTAGGAACATGAAGCAAAGGCTCAGAATTTGGTGCGGATTTAACCACTGGTCAAACGTGCTTTTGCATAGGACCTCAGCACCTCCCAGGCTGCCTCTGTAATCGGAGTAATGAGCTGGAGAGGTGGGGAGTAACCGGACCTGTCACACAAAGCCTGTGTGTATGAGAGAGAGAGAGACGAAACTGTGAATCCTCTTATTAGGGCATGTGGATCTGCAATCAGTGTCAGTCATGATGAGTTAAAAGTTAGTTAAAATAAACAACTTCCTCTTTTACATATCGTTGAATTAGGTTTACATTTACCTTTAGGCTCTACAGATGACTTAAATGTTTAATAAAATATGATTCCCTGCTTCTACCAGATTTAAAATCAAGAGTTTGGCATTCATGCATAACAGAAATAGCAACAATAGAAGGTAAATAATGCTTTATGTAGTTATGGCTTTGCATCATAGCCTCACTACAGCAGCCACAAACATTGCATAAAGAGGGACTAAATATTTAGCACGTATATGTATAGTTATCCTCAGGCGATGTTTTGTAAATTCCCAAAACAGCACAATTACGGTATATTTACTATGAGGTGTTGAAGAATGTGTGGCTGTCTGATGGTGCACATTAGTGTACTGGAGTTAAATTTCCTCAGCAAAAAGCCTTTGAGGAGCCTGTGTGTCACTCTAGATGGCGGATTAACGTCGAAAGTCTGCACAGCGCTGAAGGGCAGCCCTTATTCACGCAGGAGAAAAGAGTGTTTTGGCTTGAACCCCCAGTGAAGGCTGCCAGATTCTAACCACAGCTGAAGTCCGTCACACTTATAGCGCTGCAGCAGGGGCTTGATTTACACCCAATTTTCCACAAACGTGTTTACCTGGGACAGGCAGTGCTGGGACTTGTGTTGTGAATACACACAGTGGAGACCCTTTGTGCAACGGCACCATTACTGTCACATGATGGCTTGCTTATTTATATTTTGTCTGGTCTATCACCCACATTCCTTATTTATCTCCTTTGTTTCCTCTTATCTCTGTCATATTTTCTCAGACAGCTGTTCCCCTTCCACGAGGTCCTCTATCTATCCACATCGTCTGAGTCATGAAAATGGTTTCATTTAAAATGTTTTATATCAGAAACTTATTCTCTTGTATGAGCATTAACATGTATAAGTTTGATTCCCATCTTTTGTATGTTGCTGAAGAGAGGGATAGACCTGCTGCCGGTAATGAGGGCCTCCATTGTTACTGTAGATTAGCGTAATGACTCTGTCATGTTTTGGGACGGCGGCCAAAAGGATTAGTGCAGATTCACTCCTGTACCTTCCTGAATTACAGTCTCCTTAAAGGACCAGGCCCTCTTACTGGGACGGGAACACCAGCTTCACATAAGCTGGTCTTTCCTGACTGTGTGTTTTGTTTTTTGTTTTTTTTAATGCTGCCATATGCAAATGTAACTTAGAGAATGTAAATGCATGCAAAGTGTCACATTGCTTTTTCATGTGCTTCTCAAGAGTCTCGTGTATCCTTTATAGTTTTCCTTTTGCATAGGTTTCTTCTGGGTTCACTTAAAATTGTTAAGGTTTTAAACGTTATTCAAGCAGTAAATTTTCATTTCATATTGTGTTATATTATTAGGTTTCAGTGATAAAGAGGCGGGGGATGGATGGATGACTCAATATTAGGTTCCATATTCAGTTTGTGACATATCTAACTGCCTATGGTGCAAGTATTTCTTATATTCGATTTGTTACCACTTCCTTTCCTGGTGGACAGTGAGTTTAGTGATGAGAGGTAAAATGATGTCATTGTTTATGTTTATTTGCTCTGAAATGAACAGTAATCCCTTAATAAAATCCAGGGTGGGGCTGCTTACCCAGGAAAGTGTCACTCTCTCCTTTCTAAACAGTGGGGCCAATGTGCGTCAGGTTCTTTCACACACATGCACACACACAAGCGCCACAGTAGCAGCACACAGCAACGTCACTGGACCTGGAAAATTTACCGCTCAGGAACAACTGACCTGCTTGCAATTTATGATATGACTTTTGTTGCATATAATGAGCAAATGAAAGCGTGAGGTAGCAAGAGTGGCCCTATCTGTTTGTGGTGAACACTGACATATCATTTGTCTTAGCCCTTTTTATCCATGTTTGATGGACCCAGGAGTATTTGATAGATTGATCTGGTGACTGAACAGGTCTATTGTGCTTTTTGTTATCATGTTAGCATAATATTATCCATTACCTCAAGCAATGAAAGCAATGATTTTGTGTTTTATGTAGTTCTGCTATTGACATTATGTATTCTTGCTTATAAGTACCAAAGTTTGGTACTATTTTTTTTATCACCTGCCTCCTCTGTTCTACAGGATCCGTCCTCAGCTGGCCAAAGAGAAGATCGAGGGCTGCCACATCTGCACCTTTGTGATGCCTGGTGAGCCCCAGGTGGTCCTGGGCAAGGACAAGGCCTTTACCTACGACCACGTCTTTGACATAGACACTCAGCAGGAAACCATCTACCAGCACTGCACCGAGAGACTGATTGAAGGCTGCTTTGAAGGATACAATGCCACCATCTTTGCATATGGACAGGTTTGGCTGGAGGGTTTTTGGGTGTTTTTTTTTTCGCACATTAGCTTCGTACACGAACATCTGTAATTACATACACGCCCGAGGGGATAAAAAGTCATCACAGCATGAGACATAAAGCTGATTATCATTCAAAATCATTAGCTGTGTAATACAAGCATGAACAGACCCCGCTGCTGTCAGCTGATATGTTCTGACCTGCTCTCACCACCACTGCTTTTCTTTTTATAGTCCTCTTATCCATGACTTTAACTGAGCAAAAATTGCTTTAATGTACTGTAATTATGCAAAATGGACTGCTTTTTTGGCAGGAAATGCCCCTCAACACTTATGTAAAATGCAGTAAAACAATATTTTTAATGATTTTAACATGATATTTAAGCACTTTTTATTCAAATCATTGGTTATTGGATAATTTCTTACTAAATACCAGACTATTTTACTTTATTTACTTAATTTTTATCTCTTCAACTCTAAATTTGCCAAAATACTTTGTCAATATTTTATAGTAAAGTATAACTTTATCAAACAAAGATTTGACTACAATTTTTGCAGATGCAACATTTCCGTGTTACCTCATTCTTTGCTTCATTATTCTTTTCTTCAATTGTTCTGTGGCCTTTTCAGTTGCTGTCAAAGAGCCTTTCATACAGCCAATCACACACACACACACACACACACACACAGATTAGCAGTGTTTTTAATGTGACCATAGTAGCCGCAGAAATGATCCTATTTAGTAAATAAGACAAATATCGGTACAAACTATTTTTTTGCTTGCACACCCTTTTTCATCTGACACACACTCCCATCATGGTTGGTTTCAGGGAAAGAAAGGGTAATGCATGAATTTCAGCTCAATGCCACATTCCTCTGTCACCATGGAAACCACCCCCTCCCTGTTGTGTGAGAGGAACTCAGCAGCACCCCAACCTCTGAGCAGTGTATATAGCCAAGAAACATTGCATGTTTGGTAATATCTAAAAACGGAAACTCTTCTCCATCAGTGACATTTCAGAGCAATTCAGCAGAGTAAATCTCTGTTCCTGTGTTCCAGACAGGCTCGGGGAAGACCTACACTATGGGAACCGGCTTTGACGTCAACATCGGCGACGATGAGCTGGGCATAATTCCCCGTGCTGTCAACCACCTGTTCAAGGGAATCGAGGAGCGCAGACAAGCTGCCACGGAGCAGGGCAGGCCTGTCCCCGAGTTCAAGATTAATGCCCAATTCCTGGAGGTGCCAAAATTCACACACAGGCCAACAAATTATTTTACAAGTCAATGTTTTTGCTACACTGCTTTATAATTTAAAAAAATGGGGTCTGAACTCAGCCTATTGAGGGTCTCTTAGCTGTAGCTGGAGCATGTGGGCAGACGGGGGTCTAAGGTCAATGATATTCAATTGGGATTGATTTTAAAGTTTGAATGTTTCCAGGTGACCCTACTCCGCCTGAGTGATCACCTCCTGATTTATTTTTAACTGCCATTAAGTGGCTGCTAACAGCTGAGGCGGAAGGAGATGAATGATGTTAATTGATCTCTCGATTTTTGTATTTCTTTGTGCTTCAACATCCTCTCCAGCTGTATAACGAGGAAGTGCTGGACTTATTCGACACTGCGCGAGACCCCGAAGCCAGAAAACAGCGATCCAACATCAAAATCCACGAGGATGCCAACGGAGGCATCTACACCGTCGGCGTAACCACTCGCAGTGTCACGTCTGCAGCTGAGGTTCCACAAAAGTCAAAATTTTAATGTAGTTATAATTTTGCAGCCATATATTGGGGTTATTTTTTTAATGATGTAATCTGAAGAATAATGTGGGAAAAGGAAACTGTCTGTTTACTTCAAATGATTTTTTTTTCTATTTTAACTTTGTTATTATGCTCTGACTACTCCTCTCCTTTGCTGCTCTCCAGATGATGCAGTGCTTAAAGATGGGCGCCCTGTCGCGCACCACAGCCAGCACGCAGATGAATGTCCAGAGCTCGCGGTCTCATGCCATCTTCACTATCCACCTGTGCCAAGTTCGAGTGTGCGCTCCAGACAGCGACGTATGTGCTCACACACTTTGCACATCAAAAGAGTTGCGGTGTACGACATGCATGAGTATCCTGTCTTTCATTTACAGGAAAATGTGACAGACAACCGTCTTGCAAACAACTCTGACATCAGTGAGTTTGAAACGCTGACAGCCAAATTCCACTTTGTGGATCTGGCAGGGTCTGAGCGACTGAAGAGAACCGGAGCAACAGGAGATCGAGCTAAAGAGGGCATCTCCATCAACTGTGGTCTGGTGAGAAAATGGAGGAAAACACCTCATATTTATTATTGATCACCTTAGGAGACTTAATTATTACTTGGCTACTATGAATTTTAATAGTTATCTTTCTAAACTATTTCATTATTAAGACTGTATTTTTATTTTTCATCAATTTCTTGGCTCATATTGAATATTAGATGATTGTTTTGATAATAAAATACCAATAAACCCCCAAAGTCTACACCCCAGAGATTAATTGGAAATTGTAGAACAATAGCGCCTCCCTGTGGCTACACTTCTTTATACTTATTTCACTGGGAAAAGTTAGAATATTTATCGCTGTCTTCCCACTGAAGCAAATGTATCTTTGCTCAGCTGGCTTTGGGAAATGTCATCAGTGCTCTGGGAGACAGAAGTAAACGCTCCACCCACGTGCCCTACAGAGACTCCAAACTAACGCGGCTGTTACAGGACTCGCTAGGTGGCAATAGGTTTGTGAGGTTTAATCTCATGTACATATATAAATATTGTGTTTTGAGGTTAATAATAATCATGACCATGTTGTTCCTGTGTTAGTCAAACAATGATGATCGCCTGCATCAGTCCATCAGACCGGGATTTCATGGAGACCTTGAACACTCTCAAGTATGCAAACAGGGCCCGAAATATTAAAAACAAGGTGATGGTGAACCAGGACAGAGCCAGTCAACAGATCAGCGCATTAAGGACAGAAATTGCACGACTGCAGGTGGAACTAATGGAGTATAAGACGGTAAGAAGAGCATAAGAGAAGAAATTAACAGGAGATTTTTATCAATATAACTTCATATTTTCAAATTCCCTGATCCTCAGGGGAAACGTATGGTGGGTGAAGATGGCATGGAAGGCATGAATGACTTGGTCCATGAGAACTCCATGCTGCAGACAGAGAACAACAACCTAAGAGTGAGAGTAAAGGCAATGCAGGAGACCATTGATGCTCAGAGAGCCAGACTCACACAGATCCTCAGTGACCAGGCCTACCAGGTTATGGCTAAAGCAGGTCGGTATTAAAAAGAACTGGTTCATTATTTTTTATTTTATTATTTTTGGCATTGTCCAAAATGTACTGGTTTTAGTTTTGCTGTATATTTTCGTTTTTGATACCAAAACCTTGGAACTAATGCAAAGATGCAAAGATCTACTGCAAAGATCTAACCTTGGATAGCATTCGCATCCTATCCAAGGTTAGATCTGTGTGAGCAACTGCACTTGTTAAAGTTGATCCTTGAGATGCGACTGCTGTCTTTTTACACGTTTGTCAAACTTTGGAGTTTCTAATCATCCCTTCATAACTATGAAATAACTTGGAACCCAAGATGAATAGGGGCTGACTAAACTGAAGATGGAAAACAAAGCAATAATCGTAGCATAAAATGAAAACAAATAATCGTGGAGCAGACAGTAACTTTTTTAATGATAAACTACTGTTGTCTGGTTGTAGGTGAAGGCAATGAAGAGATCGGAAACATGATTCAGAACTACATCAAAGAAATTGAGGAGCTCAGGTACTAATTTTGATGTAATATAATATTTTTTGTGCAAATTTCCTTACAGTGGTCCCAAATACATATCATACAGCCTACATAGCCAATAGGGTTTGCAGAAATTGAACATCCACAAATGAAAGAAAAACAAACTTAACATGTGACTTCCTTCAGAGCTAAACTTCTCGAAAGTGAGGCTGTGTGTGAAAATTTGAGGAAGAGCTTGTCCCGAGCCTCCACACGCTCGTCCCTCTATGGTGGGCCTGGGTCCTTCCCCCCTGCACTCGTGGTCCCTGAGAAGGAAGCAAATGATGTGATTGAGATGGCCAAGCGAAACCTAGAGAAGCTCAAGAAAATTAAGAAGAAGAAGAAAAAGAGGTGAGATGGTGTAGGAACATTTTTTTTTAATCATAAAGTAGAGATAATGATGATGACGACTGTAAAGGTTTGACAGACTGCGGGATTTATTTGAGCACATCCGTGGCATCCTCACCTCTCACTCTAGGCATTTACCTGATCTTTTCTTCCTGCTCTCACTCTTTCTCCCACCTTGCAACTTTCCCTCGTTCTGCCTCTTCTTCACCTCCCCATCATCCCTACATCTTTCTCTTTGAAGACTAAGGAGATTTGAAGAGAGTCACCAGCACTCACATGCTGAAGGCACCAGGTTTGCCCCTGTAGATCCCATCCAGACTTAGGTTGAATCTGAAACCTGATCAATTGCGTAATTGTCAGGATTTCAGTTGATCATTAACATTTTTCCCTTTCTGAGCTCCCAGAGTGACTAATCTCTAACTTTTTGTGCACTGGCAGGTGGTTTACGCTCTTGGACAGATATTTAAACTGTTACCTTTTAACTCTGTCTCTCTGGTCTTGTTATTTGTTGATCAGAGCTTATAATACTGCTTTTTAACGTGTTCAAGCAAATCAATATTTTGTGATAATTAAATCAAATTAGATCAATATATTGAAATCATAATTGTTAAAATCCAAGTGTACAATTGATTATCTGTGATACAATCAAAGTAAACACACGTTGACCAAACCTGATTTGCATCTGCTCCTGATCTGATCCTTTCACCCATCACTTGCATGTGCACCTTACTCCTCATCCCTGTTGTCTTTTTGCAGATAATTCCAAACCTGACCTCCATTACCATCGGAAACATGTGAATTTACTTTGACTAAATGCTAATTTTTTTCTTTCAGTGTTAACAAAGAGGAGACACCAGACAATGAACAGGAGCAAAGCAATGAAGACGTGGCAGAGGTGGAGTGTACACACTCAAGCACATTGAAATTCTTGTATTTACATTCTGCAACGTGTTTTAGTTACGTTTATAAAAGTAGTGCCATAGTAGTGCTTTTAAATGAATAGACAATGTTGAATGTAGTTTGTTAGAGTAAGTTAAAAGGAGAGTTGTTAACATTTCAGTAGGTTTTACTACATTTGTTGACTTTTTTTCTAATTGTTTCAGTTCCTATTTCTTAAGTTTTTCTTTTTGTTTGTTTCCAGGAGGGCAGTGACCATGATGAAGGCGAGGATGCTGATGCAGAGGAGGATGAATACGACCTGGCAGGAGAGGAGACATCAGAAGACTCGGACTCTGAAGAGCTGGATGAGAAAGGTATCTACAATCAGCTGCAGCTTTTTTTACACAGTGAAACTACAGAGGCTTTTAAGCGCACCTTTTTTTGCGGCAGAAGACGTCCAGGCCGACCTCGCCAATATCACGTGTGAGATCGCCATTAAACAGAAGCTGATAGATGAGCTGGAGAACAGCCAGCGTCGTCTACACACCCTAAAGCAGCAATATGAACAGAAACTGATGATGCTGCAGAACAAGATCCGAGACACGCAGCTGGAGAGGGACAAGGTGCTGCATAACATAGGTAGGAGACACATCAACAGTTTGCAGATTGGAACCTCAGTTGGCTTTTTTTTTACAATGCTCTACTTCCTACTCAGGTTCAGTTGAGTCAGGAATGGAGGAAAAGGCCAAAAAGATCCGAGTGGAATATGAGAGGAAGCTGAGCTCCATGAACAAGGAGTTGCAGAAGCTGCAGTCAGCTCAGAGGGAGCATGCCCGACTCCTAAAGAACCAGTCACAGTACGAGAAACAGCTCAAGAAACTCCAGGTGGACGTGACTGAGATGAAGAAGACTAAGGTGAAGGAAATAGGATCATTATTCTTAAGCATTGCCTCTTCATGTATGCAGGCTAAATTCCTTCCTGTGCTTCTTCTTACTTGTACTAGGTGGCGCTGATGCGTCAGATGAGGGAGCAGCAGGACCGAAACAGAGCTGCAGAGTGCAGGAGAAACCGGGAGATTGCCTCACTGAAGAAAGACCAGCGCAGAGCGGAGGTGACTGAAAAAAAAATTATTTATAAAAGTGTTATTTTCTTTATTCTTTTTGTCTTAAACTTAAATTTGATGACAATAGTTTTAAACCCAGTTGTGTTCTCAGATCAGTTCAGTTGGGATCAAATATTGTTTTTTAATTTTTTAGTGCCAGCTAAAACAGATGGAGGCCCAGAAAAGACAACAAGAACTGATGCTTCGCAGGAAGAATGAAGAGGTGAGCTGTAGAAAACTGAACTCTGACCGACTACTTTTCTTTTTAACATCCTTAAGCTGGTATTGTCCATTCACATATATCATAAATGTCCATAAATCTTCAAATAAGTCTCTCAAAATAAAGTACCTTTAATAATAATGACACACTTGTGTAAATAATAAAAGAATTTCTTTTCTTTTACGCATTGAATCAGGTGACAGCTCTTCGGCGTCAGGTGAGGCCTGTGTCTGGCACAGTGAGCAGGAAGGTGAGCTTACCTGAATCAGCCCACAAACCCACCCAAGGGAGGATGTCCACTCTCGGAGTGAGCTCATCCAATGGAACCAGGTGTGGAACCACAGTTCTTCACGTCAAAGGTCTTTTTTCCATTTATCGTCTTTTAAAATGTGTGAAAAATCTGCTTTTGCCTCAGGAATTCCCCAGTGAGAATGGGAAGCGTCTACCTCACCCGGACAGCCAGGACCAAATGGCAGTCACTCGAGAGGCGGATCAGTGACATCATCATGCAGAGGATGACCATCTCTAACATGGAAACGGATATGAACCGGCTGCTGAGAGTAACATAGCTCTTTAAGATTAACAAACGATGGATATATGAACATATAATCACTGTTTCGTATTCCTGATTGTTACTGCCCTAATTTGCCATTTAGCAACGTGAGGACCTGACCAAGAGGAGAGAGCGAGTGTCCAGGAAGAGAGAACAGATGACGGCAGAGGGGGCCGATGCCGATCGCACTCTGGCCTCCCTGAACGAGGAGCTGGAGTCTCTGAGCGCCAACATCGACTACATCAACGACAGCATCGCTGACTGCCAGGCCAACATCATGCAGATGGAGGAGGCCAAGGTTAGCATTTATATGTGTCTAAAGTAAACAGTTTGGTGGAGATTTGGAGTCTGATAAGTCAAAATTTTAAAGCATGCTTGGAATTTTTTAAAACTGATATCATTCTAATGCCAACGCCGATGTGCATCTCTACTCCATTAAGGAGTGTAAGCCGTTCAGGAAGCACAGAGAAACAATTGCGCAGATCATCACAAATAGACTCCACAAATAGAAATTATGAAAAAAATAAAACAGTTGGAAGTAAAACCTGAAGCCTCATGAGGCACTGAACCAAAGTTCGGAAACTTCGTCTAACAATTTATTTTATAAATTTTGTTCTGCGTTGCTCAACGGATCAGATTTTTCCAATAATTTCTTTTGTTAAGCAGCTTTTTAATGAAATCAAGTGGAAATTATGTAACATATTTATTATTCTGGTGAATATTACCTTCATGGGAAATTTGTCTAAACCCTGAGAGTGTCATTATGCTAGCCATTCAGTTTCTTCATAATGACGTGTGGGAACCAAAACAAATAAAAAAAATTAAAAAAAAGTGTACTAGCAGAGAGTTCATTAAAATGCAAATTAATAATCCATTTACAAAGACCATTTTTCTAAGGAAGTCACGTACATTCACTAACCATTACGGGTGCTGCGTCCAGTAAACAAAACCGGTATTGTGAATATAGATTAGTTGCCTGGCACATATATGAAGGTGGTGGTGTTTATATCATACAAGTTTATATTTAGATATTAAAATACCAGTTAAGGTTTGTTAGGTAATGTTATTTTATCTTCTACTAATGGCAAACAATGTTACCTTGCTAATGCTACAGTAACTTTAAGGAAGTTAAGTGTACTTTTTAAATGTAACACAGTGCATTGTGCCTAAATGCTACACAACACATTAAATGTACTGGGGTATAGATTTTTATATGATCTGTAAAGCAGACTGATTCTGTTTGAGTGGACATTTTGCGACTGAGTTTCTTAAAGTGTTACGTATTGAATGTGTTGTTATTTGGGGCTTCAGGAAGAGGGAGACACGGTGGATGTGGCTGCTGTGATCAGTTCCTGTAGTTTGTCAGAGGCTCGCTTTCTTCTGGACCACTTAATGAATATGGCCATCAATAAGGTAAGACCTGCACCCCCAATACTTTTATAGATTTACGTCCAATGACAAAATTCAGTGAAGCCTTAAACAGACGATCTCGACTTACTAAAGTTTCATTTAGGTTACTAAAACAAAATAAATGGAAACTAAATGTTCCGATGTAGAACTATTTTGTTGTTTTTTTGCCACTTCAGGGCCTGCAAGCATCGCAGAAGGATTCCCAGCTGAAGGTGATGGAGGGCAGGTTAAAGCAGACTGAGATCAACAGCGCCACCCAGAACCAGCTGTTGTTCCACATGCTTAAGGAGAAAGCAGAGATTAACCCAGAGCTGGAAGCTTTGCTGGGCAGTGCTCTGCAAGGTCAGAAAAACCAGGGAACTCCCCCTAGTCTAAGCATGTTCATCAAAAAAAAACAACACTTCTTATACATCATTTCATTAAAAATCACTAGGCTGATTTTTTTTATTTTGCATGCCTCAGCTGAATTGATACATCACACTGAGCTGTAAATGTAACTGGAATCAAAAGCAAGGCTTGTAAAATACAGATGCAGCCATTTCTCTTCACAATTTGGGTTTTGATTTGTTTTCTTTGTTCTGTTGTGTTGGTGTGAATACAGAGTTAGGTTACCTGTCGCCAGGTGAGTATGAGATGCATACAAGCACAAGGCACCACTACAAGGTTTCCAAAATCACAGCAGATATCTCATTATGATACAGTCACACTGACTCTATCACTTCAAGAAATAGATAAAAGATTAGAATAACTGATATAAGGAAATCTTTTAGTGTGCATTAACCTCCTGCCCCTGTGTACTAATCATTCACTGTAACTCTTCCATGATGTGCATGTGTTGTGAGTGACCCCTCCTGTTAGCACGTCCTGAACTGTCAACGCTGTAAACTTTATCCTGCTGCAGTGTTCAGCTTTTTCCATTAGTGTGGAGATATGGTTTTATAACCGATGAATCCTCTGGAATGTTTTAAATGATGTGGGACTTTTGTGTCTCTTTTGGTAGAAAATGGAGACGAAAGCAGCAGCGATGAGTCCACTCCCAGTCCGGCCACAGAGGGCAGGTGAACACAAACGCACCGTTTTGTTAGTTTACGTTTTCATTTTGTGCAGCCACAACTGGATGTAGATCACCAGCATAAACATCATTTGTGTGAAACTGTTCATCGATTTCTGTTTTAGCACACTAGCATCAGATCTGATGAAGCTGTGTGGTGAATCCAGACCAAGAAATAAGGTACAGGAAGAGAAAGAGTCTTGCTTAATTAAGAGGACTTTGTTTGATAAGTGAAGTACTTAGTCAATTCATGGATGTGTTTTCTCAGGCTCGGAGGCGAGCTGCCACTCAGATGGAGCTGCTGTACGCCAGCAGTGGTGACCTGTCCTGCGAGTCTCCCACTGGAGACTTCCCATCCCCTCTGCCGGCGCTTTTAGAGCGGCAGGAAGGTCTGTCAGACACGCAGAGTCAGACGTTGGGACAAGCCCAGGACCGCGAGCAGACCGCGTCCCCGTCTGCACTGACTTCCAGAGCTGTTACCGTGTAAGTGTTTAAGACAACAACGCCTCTAAGGTTTCTCTGTGGGGCGTTTGGTGGGATTTTGTTGTTGCCCGCAGGTCTGGGGCCAGGACGCCCACAGGCTCAGAGAGGAGACAAATCGAGCGCTCGCCGCTCAGCCGACGGAAGCAAACACCCCCGACAACACAGAGCACAGCAGCCGCACATGCACCTTCAGTTAGCACAGCAGAGGCTGTGGCTAAAACCAGCGACCAGCAGTCCCTGTGAGTAGCATCAGTGATGATGTCCCACTTTATTTTATCATACAATACCCTCATTTGTTGTGAATGTATTTGCATTTTCTATCTTTTTAAACTCAGTTTGGAGGAGTCTCCGGTATCTGAAGGCCACAGGTAATGACCCCGTTCAAAGTTGGAATTGTTTAAAGCATTTATAGATTAAACATTAAACTAAGATTTGTTTTTTTAAATTCTTACTGTGATAATGTGCTATAGAGGTGTGATCAATCCTGTGATGACGTCTAAAACCAGCCGTACAACCAAACTACAGTGTGTCTACATAGCGGAGGGACACACCAAGCCTGTTTTATGCGTAGATGCCACCGATGACCTGCTCTTCACAGGATCCAAAGGTTAAAAGATTATCTGAGATTACTCAATGCATAATTATCAACTACAGGCCATCTATGACTCACCTGTTTTATACTTATAGATCGCACATGTAAAGTCTGGAATTTGGTGACTGGTCAGGAGATCATGTCTTTGTCGGATCATCCCAGCAGTGTGGTTTCAGTCAGGTAAGCTCAACAGCACTGGGAGCAGTGGTTCTTGGTCCTGTCCTTCTGTGCGCCTGATGACTTTGCGTGTTTCAGGTACACTTCCAGTCTTGTCTTCACTGTTTCCACTGCTTATATTAAAGTCTGGGACATACGGGACTCTGCCAAATGTGTCCGAACACTCACGTATGTCATATTTTGATCATTTTGAGATCAAGAGCATTTACTGATGTTGAAATTAAGACTTGTGTGGTTTTGTGTGTTAGCTCATCAGGCCAGGTGGGTTCAGGTGACACCACTTCCTCTGTCAGGAGTTTTTCTGTCCCACCAGGAGAGAGTCAGATCAATCAGATCGCCCTAAACCCGTCCGGTTCCTTTCTCTACGCTGCAGCTGGCAATGCTGTGCGTATGTGGGACCTCCGCAAGTAAGTCGAACCACAGATGGCGGTCGCAATAATGTTAACCGCTCAAACATATTAGGATATATCTTTGTGTTCTAGGTTTGCATCCACAGGGAAGCTGACAGGCCATCTGGGGCCTGTGATGTGTCTGGCTGTTGACAGGTTAGGTAGTGGACAGGATGTTGTCCTCACAGGATCCAAAGACCATTATATCAAAGTAAGACATAAGAAGCTATAGAAATACTTACCATGACTTTATTTCCCTTGAATTGCTTACGCTGAGAGCAGGAGAATGATCTGCCTGGGTTTTTTTTGATTGAAGAGATCATGTGTTTGCTGTTTTAGATGTATGAAGTGGGAGAAGGCACTCAGGGCAGCATCTGCTCCAGCCACACGTTTGATCCTGCTCATCAGGACGGCGTGGAAGCTCTGACCATGCACGGCGATGCCTTCTTTAGCGGATCACGAGATTACCACATCAAGAAGTGGGACTTGGCCAGTAAACGGCTACTGCAGGTACTGCGAGAGTCTAACAGAGTCATTTGCAATAGTGCAAACAAGAGGAAGACCTGACATCCACCAAAAACTGTGTCCTCCTGCAGTCTTCCAGCACCCAGACCGACTGGGTCAGCGCTCTGGGTGTAGTTCCCGGCTCCTCAGTGCTGCTTAGTGGATGCAGAGGCGGGCTGCTGCGCCTCTGGCATGCTGACTCTCTGGCACCTCTGGGTGAAGTCCGGGGCCACGACAGTCCCATCAACAGTCTCGCTGCTAACAGCAACCAAGTGTTCACCGCATCAGAGTGAGTCAGAGAAATTCTCATATCTTTTTGGATTATGAGCTGGTTTTCTTTAGTGAGTCTCTGTGTGTTGTGTTATTTTTTCAATCAGTGACCGCACTGTAAAGATTTGGGAAGCCAAAGGGTCCCTAGAGGAAGGAGTCTGTTGATACCTGCCTTCTAGGACCTGACCTCAAGGACCTCCTTCTTCCCTTGACTTCCGTCAAGTAAATATCTGAGGCAACTACACACCGAGTCCAGAGAGTGAGGGATGTGTGTGAAGAACACAAAGGAACTTGTCACTTTCCAGAATGTCAAAATCACTGGACAGCATCTTCCTGTCTTAATCATGTTAATTACTGTTGGCTCTTCCATACATTCCTATCCTTGATTCCGTGCTGGCAAACATGGATGCTTGTTGTGCACATGCTGGAGCTCTGAGGAAAGCAACCGCTCTGTCTGCTTAAAGAGATCCAAAACAGGATGTGGAGGTTTTCTGCCCACCAGCAATAACTGCGAGTGTGTCGTGTGTTTCCCATCTCGTGTCTCTACTGTATGTCGGACCAAATCTCCGATAATATTCTGCTGCCAAACTCTCCCCAACGTGAGTTATAGATGCCTCGAAAGTGATCTTACTTTTTGACAGGTTTATTTTTTTAATTTCTTGTGATGTTTGAATTACTTCTAAGTTCAGCTGCAGATAAAAAGTCTTTTTTTTGCAGAATGATACTGAGAATTTAAGGCGCTTTAAGGCCTGAGCTTTATATATTTTTCAGACTTAATTCGCTGCATCAGTGGGTGGAGATGCAGTATTTATACCTGCTCTACTAAGTTCGACTAATTAGTTTTATTTGGATTGCAGCATTGTTCCTCTCAGCAGAAGCTGATTTGTAGAGTAAAATAACTTACCGTAGTTTCTATCACAATAAACATGAAAATAGACTCCTAATTGGAATTGGGTTAGAACCAGCTAGTCTCAGCCATGTTGTGCATTATTGTTAAATATATTTAAAAATGATGTGCTCACACAGCTCTGTTTTTAGAAGTCTTTTGCTGATACTGTGACAGTTTTCAAGCATTTTTTACTTTCCTCCTCGTTATGGTGGTATTTCCATATCAGCACGCTCCACTCGGATTCTCTGACCTGCATCTTTCAGCTCATCTGGAAAAACACTCACACGCTCACTGTACTTGGTGAGAATATAAAAGACCTGCCTCTTCCAACACAAGAAATCTCTGAACACAAAACTGAAGGACGCCGCTAACTTAAAAATTAAAGCGGCATCAAGCACCTTTATTTATGTTTTTTTGTTTTTGTCTTGCAGTTGCCCATATCAGCCATCTTCAGTCTTTGAAATATGAGTCTCTAACGCTACTATTTATTTTACATTTAAGTTGTGTTTTTCTTATCGTGCTGTCATCTTCCTCTGATGTCTTTGTGTCATACGGTATAGATGCCTGTCTGCACATCGTGTTATGGATTTCCCCATAACATGAGACTATTATCAGTGCCTGCTGCAAAAGTATAGATGCGTATCTATCCCATAGGTAACAGTCATATTATGAACAGCATTACAATTTAAATTGACTGCACTGATAAAAGAATACGCATTCCCCAATTCTCTTAATTTTCTCATAATTTGATATTTCCAGTCTGTTTATTTGCACAAGGACTGCTGAATGAATAATCCATAAATAAAAACAATGACTGATTATTTAAATAATAATTGACATTGGCAAGTTTCACTGCAGCTGGATATGTAACTTGTTTTATGTTTGTGGTAAAAATGTACCCCAGTGTAAATATGACTGTTTCTTTTTATCTTGCTGACCCTCTTGTGCACTATTTTAAGTGGTTAACTGACTGCAGTGGGAAAATAAATTCTAATTTTAAAAAAACTTTTAACTGTTGTCTTTTAAATCATGTAATATTACCTTATGGCCACATGGTGGTGGTAATACTTCACGAAAAACGGCAGATATGTGTTATTTTCTCAATTTTAATCCTGTTTTTAAATATGAGAGGAGTACTGCATAAGTACTTTGGAACAAAGGAAATAAAGGAAAACAAATGTAATTAATAAAACTTTCTTTAGATTTATAGACAGATTCCATGTTTTTTTTCTATCTGCACATAAGGTCGATTTCTCCCAAACATTGTTCCCAAATCTGTCGAAATGCTTGCTCATGAGCACTTCATTGCCGAGATAATCCATCCACCTCACAGGTGTGGCACATCAAGATGCTCATTAGACAGCATGATTATTGCACAGGTGCGCCTTAGGCTGCCCACAATAAAAGATCACTCTGAAATGTGCAGTTAATCACACAAATTTTGAGGTAGCATGCAATTAGTACACTGACTGCTGGAACGTCCACTAGAGCTGTTGGCCTGAAGAATCCTGGATTTCATTATACAAGTTAGGTTGCAGGCAGCGTGTGTGGCGTCAGGTGGGTGAGCAGTTTGCTGTTGTCAATGCTGTGGCTGGAGTGGCCCATGGTGGCAGTGGGATTATGGACAATGAACACATGTTAATTTTATTGATGGCATTTTGAATGCAGAGAGATGCTGTGATCCTGGGGCCTATTCATCCAGGGCCATCATCTCACGTTGCAGCATGATGATGCACAGCCCCTTGTCGCAAGGATCAGTACACAATCCTGGAAGCTGAAAACGTCCCAGTTCTCTCCACCTGTGAGGTGAGTGGATTATCTCAGCAAAGAAGTGCTCACAAACACAGATTTAGACAGATTTGGGAACAATATTTGAGGGAAATAGGCCTTTTGTGTACATAGAAAAATGTCTTAGATCTTTGCGTTCAGCTCATAAAAAAATTAAATTGATGCAGCCACTCCAACTCCACAGGAGGTGTGCTACAAAATTCCCAGAACACTGCTGTAGAGGCAATTAATCACGCCTCAGCATAAATCCATACTGATAGGCTGAGAGTTTCACTTCGGCTGTAATTTGTGTTCTAATCTATTACCAGTGTGGAGAGTATGTCCTCTCCTGATCTGCTCAGCAAGCAGATTGATCGGGACGACGTGTGTGGGTCCCACAGGATTCTCACCTTTCACATCTTAATCCATGTGAATAATTTGCTTTGAACAGCTGCGGCTGATTTGTATTTACTGAGGGATTAAAATCAATACAGGTTCATTTCTCTGTGAAAGGAAGCGGTGCAAGAGTTAGCCCTCTTCCTGAGAGTGCCAGTGCCAACTGCCATGAACGTTCCCCTTAGTTAATGATGACAGGAGTTTACTGCACATTTAATCGCTTTGTTAGGTTAGATTATTACTATTACACGCATCACTAGCAGCGTATTGTGTTGTTTCATGACATTTAGTGAGCTGTCTATTTGAACCGCCTCGACCAAATATTCCTGGTCTCGAAGGGAGAGGTTGAAAATAACACTCTCAACTGGTGTTTCATGTCTGACAGAAGCCTGGAAAGACAGGCTGAATAAGTGGGACGTGTGCAGGAGCATCGATGCACAGGAGAAACAAGAGATGGGATTTAAAGTTGAAAACATTCATCTGAAAAGCGATAGGGACTCAGGAAGGAAGGGTCAGCATTCGCCACCACCACCACCACCACCACCCCCTGCTCCTCTCTCAAAGTGAATCCTTTGGCTAAAAATACCAGCTCTGCTGCTTAATGACCAGAACTGATGAGCCGTGATACTGCTGCTCACTCCTTTAATGCGGTTATGGAAATCGACTTTGTCCACCTCTTGGTGGAGCTCAGTTATTAGGCAAAACAGATTAGGAAATGTGTTTTGTTTTTAAAGAAAAAAAGAAAATATGTTCCAAAAATAGCCTTTAGGTGAGTTTTGACTCTTTGGCGTATGGAGATAAAGAGCAATTGGGAGGTAACATCAAGATCCACAAGGGATAGATGCAACTGTGGCGAGGGGTCAAGTGTGTGTGTGTGTGTGTGTGTGTTCTTGAGCGACTGACAAGGGAATGTGCTCTAATATAAGTGCTGGTCAGCATGAATTGAGAGGCAAGTACAATTTTAACAATGAGACCTCTCCATTTACAGCTGAGAGTAAATGGAAACACTGGAAAATCCACTCACCCTCACACTGATTTGTTTTTTTTTAAAATCCAGCCACTTGTTTTTGACCAGCAAAGCAGTTTGAAACATTTATGCTCACAATGAAAGGTCACTGAACGCCTTTACTCCCGATGTTTCATTCCAATTTAACTTGAATTTTAACTTGAATTTTTAACATGATAAATGAGTTGTGTGAGGTTTAATTTTTTTTTGTCTGAAAATTAGTTCTTTGCTGCAACCTGCCACCAGAGGGCAATCAAAACCTATATCTTCAGGTTTAAGGTACAGTTTAGAGTCCAGGAACAAAAAACAGCCTTGTTTGTTTGTTTCTTTTTCTTTCTTTTTTTGTGTGTGCTGGAGTTAGAGCAAAAAATAAATCCTTTCACATCTTTCCTGGAGAAAGCCCTCAAGAATTTCAAGACATCACACCTAAAAAAGGAAATGAAAGAAACTTACCTAACAAACAAGCCTAGCATTATGTTCTTTCTAGTTTATGGAATAAACTAACCTTGTCTGAAACCACAGTGGTCATGTGTCCAAAATATGCATTCTGTATTAGTCTGTTCACAGCTCGGGCTTTTAAAATGAAATGATTATCTGGCTGCCTGAGCCACAAGTTTGCCTGGTAAATCCCCAAAAATAAAATTTAGTTGACAGAAACCTTCCAAGTATATATTAAATGAACAATGTGGCGTTCTCAGGGGGTCCCAGGATAAACTCCAGAGAAGACCGATGAAGAAAACCTGTATTTGAGAGCCAGAATATCATTATATACTTGGATTTCCTGGATTTAAGAAGGGAAATGTGCTGCATTAATAATTTAAAATCATTTTCAATAGTGAATGCCCAGTGAATATTTAATATAGACGCTGCCTGCATCATGAGTGGATCACAGAACTGTGTAAGTTACAGCAACCTGCTTCATGCATTCACAAAGAGGTTTAATTCGTTTCACATTTCATAAAATGTTGCTGCATCTGCCAGAATGATCAAGAGAACCCTGACCTGTGTTTGTCTCAGTGTCGGCCCATCAATTCTTCGGCCCTTGTGTATGAACCCATCCATGCACCCGCCCATTTCATTACAGGTTTGTGGTGTGATGTTTGCCCGAAAGGTGTCTTAATGGTGTTTTGCTTCGGCGCAGCGTATCCAGCCCAGGGCGTGCCACTGCATGTGTGTCTGTCAGACAGCTATATTTAGAGACGAGACGTTTGCCAGTAAACCATCTGAGTAATGCTCAGATATGTCATCTTAAATTCCTGTGACTCCTAACATAATGCTCAGCCAACACACACACACACACACACACACACACACACACACACACACACACACACACACTTAGCACCTTGCAGGCCAGTTTGTTGTACTTAGGAAGAATTAACATGAACAAATAATCCTATTTAAATGTATCAGCTAATGAAAGCTTTCTCACAGGCGCCTGTGCGAGCGCGCAGGGGAACGTTTCCACATGTGACACTCTCGGAAACACACAAAATGTCCTCGTGATGTGACTCTCATTCTTTTCCCCTCACATTCCTCATGCTGTCATTCTCTTTTCTGCCAGAGGAGGGTCTCCATCTCAGTTAATTAAATCAGATCCTTATCGTGGCGGCACAGCAAAAACATGGCGGCCAAGAAATGGATTCATACCTCTAAACAAAACGTGTAATGATAATAATCTTAAGCTATGTGGTAAATGGATACGCTCAAAAAAGCGAGTCTCACTTAGCTTTGAGGCATACTTTGGTCTGTTCTACGTTTTTGGCTGATTTGTAGATGACCTTGTGTCAATTTTAACACAATAGCATTGGTTTAATAATTATGAAAGAGCTTTTCCCCCCCTTCTAAATACCAAATATGGAGTCTCATTTACAGGTTAAGTTAGATCACTACACCCAAGGGATGGTGGGCCTGATGAACAATGCTGAATACCTGGAACAAATCAAGCTGCTAATGGGAATGATGCAAATTTACAGTATAACTGCGTGCATGCACGGTGGTGCGTGCTCTCCTGATTTCTCCAGGTACCCTGGTTTCCTCCCACGGTCCAAAGACAAGCTCACTGGGTTGGATGGAGAATTGCTCTTGGAGTAATGAGTGTGTGAGTGAGTAGTGTGTGTATCCTGTGATGGACAGGGTGTGTGTTAATGACGCCTGCCCGCTGACCACTGGCTCCAACATCCTCCTCGACCCTGAGGAGGGTAGGTGAATAATGAGGATGTGGAGAGTAGTAACACATGCCGGGATTGATCAACGGAATCACAAGCGGATTTAGAATTAACAGAGATTTGAGCCAGAGTGCAGCCAAAATGTTTTTACTGTAAACGAGAGCTGTTGTAACTTGATCTAAATCCACATTACATCCCTCAACGTAACAACAACAGCACAGGAAGAAACTTTGCACATTTCAAAATCTCATTTGATATCCCAGTTTACAGATCGCCTCACAAAAAATGCCCTAATGTGCAATTCATGTTATTATTGGAGAAAATGAGACAGAAACAGCTGCGGGTGGCAGACGATCAAAGACAGGTTTTTCAGGGACACCTTTTGTTTTTCTACACTGAGTAGCTGTTATTTGTTTGTCCGTTACATGAAATTGTTAGCAGATTATTTATCATCCAGGACTTTGAGCTCAGCAAACACACAGTGGGAGGAAAAAGCTGGCACGGAGCGGGGAAAAAAGGGGAGAAAGGAGCGAGACGGAGGAGAGACCGAAGTGACATCACATTCCTCTCTCTCTCTCTTCTTTCTCTCTCTCTCTCTCTCCCTCTCTCTCTCTTTCTCTCTTTTCTCTCTCTCTCTTCTCTCTCTCTCTCTTCTCTCTCTCTCTCTCTCTTCTC
>BJFM01000160.1:36632-54326 GCA_016586285.1 Arothron firmamentum
CACACACACACACACACACACACACACACACACACAAGGAGCACGTTTCCAGTTTTAAAAATGCACTTTTTTCACCGTACAGAATGTATGTGCGTGGGGGGAAGTTAAATTGGTTACAGATAAGGATAATAATTTTTGTGGGATTGTGATTTAGATGAAAAATTAAGTTGCTTTTGTCCATAATGTGCTCTTATTGTTCCTGTAGGTTAGTGTGAATACATGACCTTTGTGTGTGTGGCCCTTCAGTGCGTCTGGGAGTATCGTATTCCCCAGAGACACTTGCCTAGAAAACACAATCTAACAGTAAATCATTGTCTGTGTAAATGGTCCTTGAAAGGCTGGCTTCAAGCCACAAGTGGATTTGTGACTGTAATTATTCCTTATTAAGATCAACATTAGTTTAAATGCCTTTCACATAACTATAGTTTAGGCTAATCTCTTGGGTTTTCTCCATCAAGACCTGTGTCATTACACATTACAATCAAGAACTCAGTTTTGCATGGCTTTTGATCGTGTGGCTATAACCCCTGTGACAGATAAACTGGTCTTAACTGTGGTAAAGTTTTTTTTTTTAAATGAAACATGCTGATCGGCTGAGAAAGATTCCCTCTGGGAGCATTTATTCCATCAGCTCCTTCACTGCCATCCATGCACTGTTATTGCTCATCAGCTGATGCCACATTAATGCTGAAAGCAGCGTGACCACATGCTCATGAACAAACCACACAGATTAGTGTAACATTAGTGTAACATTTGATCTCACTCTGCTAACTACACTGACACTGTCAGATCCATATTAACATGGTTGCTGTGTAATTATAATTATATGAAAACATCTCAATTCAGTACTCAGATTCAAGGAAATAAGAGAAGCTTTGGAGAAAAGGAGTTAAAATATGTTTAGATTCAGCAATGTCTTGTTCGGGTTATTCTTACACCATATTTTAGCATATGAAATAGGCATTTTTAAATGTTAATATGAGCATTTGTCTTTTTAAAATAACTTGCAATCATATTTTCCATATGTATAATTAAATCAATTCAGATTTGTGTAAAAGGATGTCTCTAAAATGAAGGTTACAACATCGAAAATGTAAATGAAATCCTGAAGAAAACATCTTTCTTTAAATTGTGCAGCACTTTTCTCTTGGTCTCTTCCATGGAACCTTTTCTTCTCAGAAACTGCTACAGTTCTGCACAAACTACCTACATGCTAGTTAGAGGATCAGAGCAGCTTAATGTCAGCCGCAAAGTGCCAGGTCAACAACAGACTTTGACGTCAAGGACGATGTTTTGACGGACAGGGAGTCAGCAAATAAGAGCTCAATATTGTATTTTCACAGGTCATATTTTAGAGTAATGTTAGGGAATAATGTAAAGAATAATTATATTCTATTTTGTTATTTTTGCATTTTTTCCCTCATCTTCCCTCCTATCTTCTGAGGCCCCATTAGCACAGCCTGCGACCCCACTATGAAAACCACTGGTCTAGATTGTTAACTGTTATTGTTGTTTGTTACCAGATTAAGTTCAAACTGGCTGAGAATAAGTAGGTTATATAATTCTCAACTCTCCTATTGTAGACACACCCATATATTTTTTATCCATTATCAAGTGAGGTGCAAATAGGAAGCAATTAAAAATGAATATATTTGCTGTATCAGATCAGGTACACGTTAATGCTTTGAAGCTTTGTTGGTGTTATGGCTAGAACGTGCTGAAGGTGTGCTAGATGTCTTATTTAGAGGACTGGGAAGATGGCTGAAATACATGTCTGTGGTGTGAACCAAGGCTACTTATCAGAAAGTAGAGGGTAACAATTACTTGAATTAAGCTTATCCAGTGAGATAATACAGAACAAGTATCACCCTTAAAGATGTGACTGTAATTAAATCAAGTGATCTCTGCGCCACCTACACTGTAAAGCCTTTTCAACCTCAGCAGAATTGTGCACCAACTGTAAGAGGAAAAACGACTTATCCCTAAATTCTGCCCTTTAACACCGCGAGCTATCTATTTCCAGGTCGTTCACTCCCTTGTCATTGACACAAAGCGGCTGCATTGACCTTTTTGTCTGCATACAGCTCACATAATAGTTGTCCTATTGAAGTCTCCTCTGACAACTATCACTCTGAGGGGAACTCTGGGTTGCCCGCTGTGCGATGTTTCAATGCTGGCAAAAGCACAAAAGGATGAGTGTGCACAGTACTGCCGCTGCTAATTTTTTTTCTGTCTGTTAACATGTGGTTATAAACAGCAGAAAGTACAAATGATTTTTCCATGCATGTGCAGTGGCGCTGTCCATTAGTGAGACAAGAGTTTTCAGTAGGTGCCTTTGTCTTGCCCATCTCTTGGTGCTGTTTAGGTGCTATAGGTCAAGGGTACACACACACACGCACGCACACACTTTCCAGTGTTTCCGATCTAGTTGCTTCTCTTCATGGAATACTTTACTAATACTAAGTCTTTTCATATGCAGGTACAATACGACAAGTACAAGTTGTCATACAGTAAATCACCCTCACATGACTATTTGTATCTGGAGATACCAAGATAAAGACGGCAGGGACAGAAACTGGCTGCCCTAATGAAGTCATCTTCATCCTGGTCACATAGCACAGAGCCTGTTCCTTCAGGGATGTAGCCTCCTGCTCTGTCTGTCTCCCTATTTTCCTCTCTCTGTCTCTCTCTGTCTCTCCCTCCCTCTCTCTCGCTCTGCCTCTCTCTCTCTCTCTCTCTCTCTCTCTCTCTCTCTCTCTCTCTCTCTCTCTCTCTCTCTCTCTCTCTCTCTCTCTCTCTCTCTCTCTCTCTCTCTCTCTCTCACGTGAAAGCCCCTGGCCTTGGCGTGCACACCTAAGCATGTCCATCTTCCACACATATTTAGAATCCTGATGAAAACATTATTGAGAAAACAAAAAACCAATCTTCCCTTTCCTCTCATTCCCTCTGGCTGCTCCGAGAGGATGCTTGGAAAAGTCAATTTAATGCATCAAATGTGATAGACAGTTTTACATATTCTGCATATTCTATGAATGATGTGCATTTTGCTGCACGTTGCCCTTGTAAACAGATATTCGCATGGCTTATTTCAGTGTGTCTGCAGATGTGCACGTGTGCACACGCGGAGATGTTCTCTTGGCTCTCCCAGCCCTTGTCAAGAAGAATTAGGGCAGTGCGTTCAGAAAAGCAGGGAGAGAATACAAGATGCTGATGCTGTTCTTCTGAATGTGTGTAAGTAGACGAGAGATGAGGGAATACGATTAGGTTTGTCTTTGGGGGAAAAAAAATTACCAGCCAAATGCTAAATCGGCATGCATACATGAAAGAAGTGAAACAGAAAATGCAGAACAGAGAGAACACAAAGGGGAATAAGACGCAGGTACCTGTAGCACTATGCTCACCAACATGTTGACAACATCGGAGCATGCTCAGTTCAGTCCTCATGCTCCACATGTTCTCAAGAATATTTCTGGTCTGTTGCTAAGACACACGCACACAGAAACACACACACACACACACACACACACACACACACATGCACGCAAGCATACAGTCCTGCTGTGAAGGTGAGTGGATATAGGGCCTCTATTAGGAACTAAATGCGCAGCAGCACTATTCTATAGGGAGCACATAAATGTGTGGCACACAAGGTTAGGGATGCTTTTTAATTTATAGATACAATACATCATTTCTATTTGAAAGGAAATGAAAGAAAAACATCACTGATTCCACCCTTAGTACTTAAAAATGTGCTTTTCGCTTCATTTGACTGTATTTTTGGCAGGCCTCCACACAGGCGACAGGGCTACTGGCTGTGAATGGACTTCAATACCACCACTTCAGCCTCTAAGCTTTTAGGTCATTGCGGTTGTGTGATTAACCTTTCGGAAAGATTAATAAGACAAACAGGATTCTGATAATGATGCCGAAAATGCAGGAACCTAATACTGAAGATGAAGAGGATCAGTGACAGAAGACAAAAGAGAAACGTCTTTAATAAGCCAGAAGGTTTGCTCTGTTCCCTACAGGACAATCATTTTACTATTTACGCAGTGTCTCTCCAAATATCAAGAGGGCAGTAGTTTTTGATTGTATGATTTCATTTTTAGTTGATTAAACTCAGTAAGACACCAAAATGCTTTTCATTCCTAACTGTGCCACAGGTGTATCACATGTGAATCTAGCTGATGCCCTCATATTTAAGCTAAGCTAAAATTTCTGTTAATGTGTGCAAACGATGAAGAATTATCTTGAAAAGATATAAAAGTTAAACAAAACATGTTTTCAATATTTTAAGCAATGTCAGTATATTAATTTTAGAGCAAAAGAAGAGGGGAAACAACACCCTGCAAAAGAATGTGAAGCCCAGGAGATTTGAGCTCTCAGATATTTTTTTTTACCAAGGTCCCTTCTATACCTTCCATACCATCATCATTAGCAAAGGCTGGGTGATTTACATTGTAAAGCTTTATAAATACATGGACTCCTCTAATCCCAACAATCAGTAGCATTGGCTTCCTGGAAGCAGTTGCCTAGCACTCTGACAATGAAAATGATTAATCCCCCCAAAAGCAGGAGATGGCTATAAGAAGATAGCTAAGTGTTTTCAAGTAGCCATTTGCTCAGTTTGAAATGTAATTAAGAAATGGCAGGTAGCAGAAACAGTGGGGTCAAAATAAGGTCTGAAAAACCAAGAAAAACATCAGAGAGAACTGCTCATAAGATTGCTGCAGAAGAAGCACTGAATCCCCGTTTGATTGCAAAACCTCCAGCAAGGCAGTGTCTGAAACTCTGGTACACTGTTCAGCAACACCTGCTTTTCACACTCCTCGGCAGTGGAAAGCATGGATTCAATTAATTTCCACCAAATTCTGCTAGCAGACACAACAGTGATCTTAAGAAGAGGATGGCTTCTACAAATGGGTAATGATGCTCCTGCACCTCAAAACCTACGATAGGTGACCTCAAGAAGGGCAAGCGGAAGGTTTAGCTGTGGACCTTTCTAAACATTATTGAAAATCCATGGATAGACCTCCGAAGTGTCCCTGTTCTGTTATTTTAAATCAAATGATCACAAATAATAACAACAAACTGAACTGCAAAATCATTAGACGAGGCATAATGTTCTCCGTGGTTCTCTACATACTTTTCTTTCATGTGTGTATCTAGTTCAGTGCAATGGTGGCAAAGCTTATTCAGGTCACGGTCAAACTGAAAAAGACAGATGACTAGACGGAGAGAGTAAGGTGGGAAACAAGTCAGACAGAAAGGAGAACAGAATTGATGCTGCAGGCTCTCATTGAGAAAACCCTTGTGCCCCTGAGATGAGGACAGAGTAGCAGATCAAAGGACATGGAAATATAGGATTGTGTAGAAGTGAAGGAGAGTCAAAATGTCAAGGAGTTTTATGGTGTGTGTGTGTGTGTGTGTGTGTGTGTGTGTGTGTGTGTGTGTGTGTGTGTGTGTGTGTGTGTAGAAAAAAAAGTGATGAATACCATTACAGTATTTCTTGTATATAGTATAACTCAGCTAGGATATTTCTCAGAACAGCATATTTCTGTCACTTTGGAACTCTAATCCTCACTTAGGTTATGTTTATAATAGCCGTGCATGACAGCAATGTCACAGGTCAGTTAGTCCAGTCCAGTTTTTGTCTTTCTTTTGTTTTGACATTGCTCAGAGTGATATCCACTTCTAACAATATCCACATATGTTAGTTTGCATAAATATTGGAGCTTTGTGGATATATTTCCCTGTACCTGTGTATGTGCTCTGCTCTTGACACCTGCAGAGAAACCTTTGGTAAATTGTGTGTTTTGTTGTAAAGAAGAGAAAGAAAAAAAAAGAAAAATGAAGAAAGCATTTACTGATTGTGAAATTATGACATTTTGACTTATTGACTGAGATCATTGCAAGTTTTCCTCTGCAAGAGTGCTTTATTATGTCATTAGCAGCAGAAGGAAGGTGAAAACAATAGGCACCTGCTTTTATAACCTGCACTTCAGTGCTATTTGGCTGGAAACTCAGCATCTATGAAGTGTTGGAGATGGGTAAACCCCCCGCCAGGCTAAGGACTTAATGATTAACAGGAAATGAGACAAAAGAAAACGAGGAATAAGAGGAAGGGATAAGCGGGTGAGAAGAGAGAGATGAGGAGGGACGCTGCTGCGCTAGCGGCATCCCTTGCTTGTCAGGTGGAAATAACACCACAGAACTGCCAGTCAAGAAAGTCAGGTGCCCCAGTTGACTGGCAGCAGTTGCCATGGTTACTGTCCCTATGGTGCTGATATACTGTCTCCATTGAGCATTTGCACAGAGGTGTGTCACCAGATAGCATGTGTTTTAGCGGAGGTAACCTTAATCTTTGATTCCACACTGATTTCATAAATTTCCCATTTAATCTTGAGCTGATAAATATCTTCATTTTATGTGCAACTTTTGGTGTTGCTGCTGTCAATTAGAAACTTGTAAAAGCTAATAACTGACTGTTTTACAGCTGGAATTTCAATTAAAATTTATTTTCTTATCTAATTGCTAAATATGAAGATGACTACAGGAGTTAATGTGATCTCATTAGAGCTATTTGTACAACAATTCTATATTTTCCAGATGATAGTTTGTAACATTATAGGTAAAGAGAGAAAAAACAAATTAACCACTATTATTACCACTAAACAACTGAAATAAAGAGAAGATTCATAGGGAAATGCAATGTTGTGTTAATTGACATGCAGGAAGAGCAAAGCTGCCGGAGAGAAAAATGAGTTTCACATTAGGTTAACTAATTCAAATACTTATTTCCCCGTAAACCACACATTCTGCTTCTATTTAAAAATGCAAATGAATGTCCCTCTTCTGCAAATGCTGTTTATATATATTTATTTTTTCTGAAACTCTTCTAAAAAATAGATGCACCATATTAGTGTGTTACCTTTCCTAGACCTTCTTGTAACTTAGATGTGGCCGTTTTTACGTTTCTACCACTCGCCTCTGGATGAAAAAAGGAAAGGAGGAGAGAGAAAAACGAGTCATGACTCATTCACATCATCCTCTGAAGTGGAAATCCTTAAAACCTCTCTCTCTCCCTCTCTCTCTCTCTCTCTCACACACACACAAACACACACACACACACACACACACACACACACACACACACACACACACACACACACACACACACACACACACACACACACACACACACACAAACACACACACTCAGTGGAGTGGGGGGCCTAGGAGCCCATTTGGAGTGCCACCATGTGTGATATGCTTGGAGCTGTGTGTAGGGGCATTCTTTGTGTGCACATTAGCCAGTGTCCACTACTGTGTGTGAGGTAGCTCAACAGCAGTAAGACTCTTCAGGAAAAATGTTAAACCAGCCTATAGAGTTGACATAGTTCACACCACCTTTATAAAAGTAGCATCTTTACTGTAAATGTGCAGTACTGTTATTACAAAGAGAAGAGAGGAGCATCAATACAGTGCTCACACCTCGGGTAATCTATGCTCCTTCATCAGCTTTGTCATTTATTTGGCATAATAAAAAATTCCATTTTGTCTGTTTTAACTCTGGTTTGCTGCCATGTCCTGGCAATAACCATGATGAGTATTTGAATCATCAAATATCCAATTTCTTCTCTTTTTTCTTATACTAATCTGCTGTCTGTCCTTAATGTTTTCTATCTTTTTTATTTGACTGCTCTATTCAGGTTCTTTTATTTGATTGGTTGGTTTACTTGAGATTTATTCGTTTGCACGCTTGGAATGACTCCTGGGTTTCAATATCCTGAAAGTTGTGCATTAATAAGCTTCTGTAATAAATGTGCTGTATTGCAGGCATGTGCACCCGCGCCCTGCTTTCATTCTTACTGTACCATAGCTCAACAGGAATCCTCTGTATTATGTTCATGGACTTTCAATTTGATTTGATTTTGGTGGCAATACTCCCACAGTTTTAAAGGGAGAGGCATCCTGTTAGCATGCCAAGTCACAGCAAAGAGTGCAGAATTATATGTTTTTTTTCTTCTCTGTGTCTTCACAGAAACCTGCTGGACAGAGACACCTTCTCCAAATCAGACCCAAGTAAGATCTGCCGCTTTCTTTTTTAGTAAAAACATTTGCCCTTTCTAATATGCAATAGAAGTGAAATTTAAGATCACTGACTCTGAGGTATTAGATTGTAGAGTTAACTCTTCCTATTCTTGGTAAGCTGTGTCTGCTTCAAACATGAATTACTCTAAATGACTCTAAATTTGCGGCAGGTGAGGCTAGTAAAAAATACAACATAAACGTGACAATGGAACTAATGATCCCGCTCAAGTTGATTGGTAGAGGAGGAGAAATAACTAAGCTAGATCCCCTGATTCTTAATTAAGCAAAAATCTAATTATATTAAAGCCACTTTTAATTGTTTAATTACATTTAAAAGAAGAGCAAAAGCTGGCAATATTGTGAACAGGAATGATTTTTTTGGGGTTTGAGCTAGAGCCAAAAATATTTGAAAAGGTGTTTAAAATTCTAATTACAGAGATCAAACATAATACTGAATGTCAAAAAAGTACAGATTAATTCCAGCTTAAAAGAAGTTACACCGTATCTACACACGGAGAATGAACATTTGAGGGACAAAGCAGTTACTGTGTCACTCCAAGGGAGGTTTTCACTCTGAATGTGTGAGTTTGGCTGCAGGCAGGTCTGACTAAAGCATGAATAAACTCAGTCTCCCTATAGATTTATACAACAGGTCTTTATTCCCTCTATTAACATTTAAAACCATTGTAATGATATTGCGAGTGCCAGGGGAGAGAAAGCACACAGGTTATGTGCTCACTATTTACTTTTACTGGCATGAAGATCTGTCGTTAATGCTGGATGATGTGCAGTGGTTTGTTAGTCACTGTTAGTTTCCATTAATTGTTTTGAGTTAGGCTAATGTACGATCCCCTTAGGCAGTGGAAAGTGGATACAAGTCAATATAACATATAGATCTTTCAAAAAAGTAACTCAGGATTTATCGTGAGATGTTTGCAGGTGTCAACTGTCAGTATATTCATAGTAACGTAGGACAAAATGATTTAAGGTAATGATGTTGGCTGTGATGAGCACCCCGGTGACAGTGATTAACATAATGATGGCAGTGAGGTGGAGAGGGGAAGAAGAAGAAGCTTGGGATTTTGTGTTCGGTGAGCACTTGTGCTGAGTAGCACTTATGATTACGCTGAGCACAGTGACTCCAACCTACAGATATGAAGCAATCTGACAGGGCTGAAGGAGGAGCATGTAGGTAGAGACAAGGCTCGAGAAGTGCGAAAATTATGTTGATGGCAGCGGAACTGTTTATTTCAAAGAAAGTGAAATATCTTGATACATCAAGATTAAAACTACTTTGTCCTTTTATCTCCTTGTCATATTCTCCATATTTTATGATTTTTTTTTAGTCCAATCATGTCCAAAATGAGCTCAGATATGTTTTTTAATGGATACTTTGTTTTATTTTGCCTTTTCACAGTTTGCGTTCTCTATACACAAGGCATGGGTAACAGAGAGTGGAGAGAGGTGAGTACCACAGCACATGGTTAACAATGTACATCTTATATACAGTGGTAATAAATGCAATGACTTAAATTTATAAGAAAAGACATTCACTGTATTCACACCACTTGGTGTTCTGCATGGGTGCGCTCAGATTTGACTACAGTGTAATCAGATGTGTGGTTTGTTGGAATAAATATTCATGTATGTAAATTCTTGCAGTTCCAATCATTCACAGATATCCCGAGTTCTGAGTAGCGGTTATTTGCATGCATTATTAATAAATGAAGTTAAATGCCAAACCAGGGGCCTACTTGACCCCATTGTCTCGATACTTCAGCTGGACTGCATTCATTACACTAAAGCTATAAAACCAGAGATTTACAGCATTTAACTGTACTTTACACTGCGGCTGTAAAAGTTGATGATTTGTTCAGTTTAACTTTTTTGAGGGATACTGAATAATTTACATGACAGAATATTATTTTATATCAGCTCTGTTATATGTAATCCAATATTTCCATTTCTTGTGTAGTTTGGAAGAACTGAGGTGATTGACAACACGCTAAACCCAGACTTTGTGAGGAAATTCATTTTGGACTACTTCTTTGAAGAGCGACAGAACCTCCGGTTTGACTTGTAAGTAATATCTATCTATCTATCTATCTATCTATCTATCTATCTATCTATCTATCTATCTATCTATCTATCTATCTATCTATCTATCTATCTATCTATCTATCTATCTATCCCCTTTAAATTCGAAAATACATTTAGATTAATGTCTCTTGTTTTTTCTTTTCAAGCTTATTATAACACTGGCATTAAACATCATTCAAAATAATTAATAGTATCTTCTGATGGTCTCCCACGATCAACTGCTATGAAGCAATTATATGAAACAGTAGATATTTAATTATTTAACAAGTTGTGCTTAGACTGGCTAATAGAGACTTAAAAACCAGCACAGTTTTCTGTCTAATATTCACTTTTTATTTTTATAGACAGTGCATATTTCAAAATCTATCCTGGTCAGTTCATTTTCAGGTTGACTCTTCCCATGGAACTAGTGTTATACACTGATATGTGACCTCCTGATGTATTTCCATCGTCTGCAATCATAAAGATGTTTCTTTTTTGGTGGACTAAGCGTTTATATTTCCTGTAGGTGAGGCAATGGTCTTAATTGATTTGTTCTCAGACACAAGCAGTACAAGGTGGATTTTAGGGACTTAATTTTAATAGATCAAGACTCATTAAATTGTAATCTTTGAACTATGGAGCCATGCAGTTAACCTGGGATTTGGAAGTTAGTGTTATCTTTTCATGGGTGCTGGTGAAAGTAGTTGGTCCCCATATGTGTGTGGGTGGAGGTATGACTGTCTTTGCTCATAGGGGATTCAGTGCATCTGCTGTTCGCAATTATATTTGTTTTCATTGATGTGGTTCTAATAATGCTAATAGTCAGCTTTTTACTTACATCATAATCCCTTTGTGGGAAAATATAACAAAATCTCTTGTGAGATTTCGTTATACACTAACTACACTTGTATCTGAAATGGCATTAACCTCCTTTATTTGCTTGGCTCTTCTAGCTGAGATCACATGTCAGTGTATATAAGCATACAGCCATTATTTGTTCTCATTGTGCCAGTATCTGCTTCGTCACAATGCAAACACGTATTGTCACCTTGCTTCAAGTGTCCCATAATTGCCATGTCGACATTTCAAGGCAAAAAAGTGCATTTCCACACTCTGCTCTGTGCACAGACATGGCAACAACGTTGTCTCTTCATGCAGTGACATGTTTGTGGCTGTGGGCGCAGTTTAGTTACCATAACAACCAGGGTTTCAGGGGATGATATGTAGGATTGGACAGATTTCTTTCTGGGAAAAGCAAGCATTTAACAGGTCATATCTACTCTGCATGCTCCACTTGTGTACTGCATCATGGAATGACCCGGTGCACAATATCACACACTAATAGGCTGTAGGACTTTAACTAGTGTGTTTTGTGAATGTCTCCTCGGTTGTTTATGAGTTTTATATATATATATATATATCTGGGTGCTTCTGTGCATGCTCAGTGTTTTGTTTTGTTTTTTTGCTTTTTTTAAAAAATGGAACTGAGCATCTGAGGAACACTAAAAGCATAGTCTTTTTTTATCTCTGCTGTCGAGAGTATCTTTCATCGTGCACATCACTCATTTTCTATTTGAATGTTCCTGCATGTGCGGCTTGCTGCTCTTCTCATGTTTAACAGCGGTGAAAAGCTGGTGTTTTTGGCCCGCAGGGGAGTAACACAGTCTGATATAGTTGAAAATGAAAGAATGCTCCCTGCCTCGGGCCTGTGAAGATGGAATCTGCATGTAATAAACAGTTATAGAGTGGAGGCTCTCAAACAGTTTACCTCTCGACTGTGGATGACTTCATGTTATAGAAGGCCCAGCAAGTCTCCATCTTGTGTTCATGTTCATGAAAATTGTCTAAATAAAATGATCTGATACCAATAATCTCCTATGACCTGTCCACAATTCCCGATTAATGAATAATTTAACATTTCTCACTGGAGAAATTAACATGAAATGTTCTTGTAGATTTTAAAAATTAAGAATGCCATCCTCACAAAAATAAATAAAAAGCCGGCAGGTTTCAAATAATTAAAGAAATAGAAAAAGGTTTATATCAGGGTGTTGTATTATATCTCATCAATGCTAAATGAAGAAGCATTTTAAATGCTTCTTCATTTAGCACAATGATTATTTCAGATCTCTCTTCTTCAACTTTTTTTCTAACAAATATGAATGTTATTCTTATTGACACGCTGTTAGCTTTGAGGTGTCACACATGATGATGCTAGTGTGAAAATTACATGCCATTTAGCTGAGCTAAGCATGCTGCATTTCCACACAATCAACAAAAAGGTCATAGGTCATCCAGATGGGTGCTCATTTTCAGTAAAGCACACCAACTCAAAGCATTTTACAGACAGTACACACACACACACACACACACACACACACACATACACACAAAAACAAAACTAAACTGTGCTTTGGCCAGGCCAAGTCTTTTTAAATACTATCTGATATCACCTGTGAAAGAATCTGAAATTGCCTTCTCTGATTGTCCCCTTTTATATAGAATAACTTGCTTCATGAGCAAATAAATAAGTTATTAGCCATTTTTTCCTCAACACTGCATCTTTCTTCTCACTTTCTCACTTGCACTTGTATACTCACAGTGTTGCCAATTATGCTATTTAGTGTCAGTTTAATGGTGAATGCCTGGGAGAGTGGTAAGTGAATACCCACAGCCTAGTGAGATGGTGAGAAACACGTTGGCCCATTGCTGACTACTCCATCTGAGTTCTCGTCTTTGGTCCCTAATGCATTCACTCACACTTGGGTCCTTTTTTCCCTCTGTAGGTATGATGTTGACTCAAAAAGTGCCAACCTGTCAAAACACGTGAGTACCAAATTTTGTCTTGATCACATTTATTTTTGTGAACACGTGAAGGTTATCTCTGCAGACGTTTGCTGATTTTAGATGGGTCTAAGTGGATGTTTGCGGTTCTTTTTGCTATTATAGTCCTCATCATGGCCGCATAACAATAATCTTTAATTACAATTAATTCCCTGGAAGGGTTGTGGTACATTTAGAAAGAAATTAGTACTGATTTCCTTAGTCCACCATGCTTTTCTGTATTGATTGTGGTAATTAGCACAGTGGTAATTAGAAGCAACATTGTAATGGCTCGGTCTTTGCAAACAACAATAGTTATTTTCTGTGTACAACATTCTGGGATTGCCATTCAACCAGTGTGAGGTGCCCTTGGAGGTTTTTGCCCTGGGTCTGTCATTATCATTTAGATTAGTACAGTTATTTTTGACAGAGCTCATTTAATCACCTTTGACAACTTACTAGTATAGTTCATCAAAATGTCTCAGAGTGGCATTTCGCAAAAATTAATACAGTGGCTGATAAATTGGAAAAAAAATGTCATTAGTGTTTTTTAAAACAGGCTTATAGACAGGTAAAATATATCAAAGATAGCACCTCTTTTTTGGTAAAGCTAAATTTTAAAGATTTATAGGTAAATATTGACTTTCTTGCTTCGTAGAAAAAGAATGTGTTCGAAGTGAGACCCATATGCAGAAAAAGATATAAAACAAAACATGACAGACACTGGTCTGCTTTGTTACACAAGTCTGGTGCAGGATGGAAGACAAAGTAGTTGGGTAAATGGGACTGGATACCTTGACATTTCATGCATTTTAAATCAAAGCATGACAGAACAAAATACAATACAACTTACCAAAGTGGAAATTATTCTGATTAAGCTGTGATCATGTATATCTGTAGGAGCAGGCAGCCTACATTTTGCGCCGTTTTCAGGCAAGAAATTATCAGTTGGCTTCCCAGTCCAACTGGTTCTCCCCCATCAACAATGCATCCAGACAGGTTTAATTTAGGTGTGGTTATTGGAAGGAACAGTAGAAAACTGCAGCATGGCTTTTCTTTAATGACCTACACACAGTGTTTGATAACACTATATAAAGGGCTTTCATTGGCAGTGATGATTGAACAGCACTCAGACTTGTCCTTGGGTGATAATTACCAGTTCTAGCAGATAAGTGACCGATTAATGTTTTTGGTAAGGACCTTCAAGGACAATTCTTCTTCAATCTGTTATAATATTAGTGTTAGCTTTCAAACCATGGTTTTGAATGCATATTTGAAATAGATTTTTATTCACTAAGTGATGAGGTTTCATGCAAAGTGAAATGCATTTACATTGTAGCAACATATCAACATTTTTAAAACTGTTTTCTCCACATGACTGTCAAGACTGTCACAGGAAATAATTGCATTTAAGTAGTTTGCATTGTGCTCAGGTGCTGCTGCTCAGTCAATTTCACCATTGTCAGAAAATCTAAAATTGAATGTCAATAAAACTATTGCACATCTGCTCCTAACGTGCAGCTTTAAATCAGTAGGGATAAAACTGCTGCTGCAAAATCATAAATTTTATAAATTAATCACATTTTTGTTTTTTTTGTTATTACTTACATGTTGTTTTAGGCAAATAAAATTCAATTTTAAATTTTTTTCAATTTTATGTTGAATTTGTTGTCTTCTCATCACTTTTTGTATATTGCCATGTCTTTGTTGTTTCTCTTTCCATCACTGGCTCTACATTCCCCATGCAATCCCCTTACTTCTCTTTCCATTCCCCTGCCTTAGTTTCTAATAATCAATATTGTCATCAAAGAAAAGCCCGGCATTATTCTCAGGATGGAGTGCGAGTGCTGAGAGCCAATCCATTTAATGGTGTTGCAAGATGGGACTTGAAGGGTGGCACATCTGGACACTAGCTAAGAGGGGCTATGAGACTATTTATGAGATCACAATATACAGAATACAGATACATAGAATACCAGACTAATTTTAAGTTTTATGCATTTTTTTTTTGGGTGGTCTTGCATACAGACCACCCATGTGCTGCATCTATGATGATGATGCAAATTATAGATAGAATAGCATGAAGTATGAAAGAAACAAAAACAGAAAAGACTAATCAGTGAAGCAAAGAGAAGCTATTATCTTGGCCCAGACAGGATGACAGAGACAGTGTCCAATGATGACATACAGTCACCCCCAGTCTGCCTGCTGGTAAAAAAAAAAAAAAAAAAAAAAAAAATCATGTTCCTCTAATAGCTTCTGTATGATTAGAGAATGTGTCACAATTTATGTATAAAACACGTTTTTTTGTGTGTTTTTTTTAATAGCTGGGCCAGACTTATTCAGGTTCTAAAGTCTATTACACAGAGTTTATATGCAGTATGTCTTTATTTTGCTAAACTAAATGTCTTTAGTTTCATTGATTAAACTCCAAAGTGGCTTGAGAGCAAGGTGTCTCTGGTTTGATGTGTGATTGTCAGTCACTGGGGATTATGGAGTGTTTTAAATGAATTCACTGTCTATTTGTTGTGTTTGAGTGCCTATCATAAATGAGAGAATTGCTCCTCATCTGTGCAGGACTTTCTGGGCCAGGCCCACTTTTCTCTTGGAGAGGTGGTTGGATCATTGGGAAGTCGCTCGGAAAAGGCTCTTGGGTGAGTAGGATTGTCTGTAACCAGAATTTTATTCAGTAATTATATGATCACTTTTTATAGCCGAGAACCAGTTAAACATGTTTCACATAATATGCTACAAATACAAAGTTTGTAATGTGTACAGAGAACATTAACTGGGGTAAAAGCACCAAAAACTCTGGAAAACTTTAATAATTTACAGTGTAATGTGTGAAGATATTAATAATTGTGTAGGGTATCAGGTATACTGTAGAGCTGAGATAATGTTCAAACTGTGCAGAAGACCACCTGCTGGTTGGTAATTGGAGTGACTCCAGCACTACCGTGGGTGCAGCATTATGCCCTTTTCATATTGACGGCTTTTTAACAAACATGCAAACACACTCCTGTGTGCACAATCAAAAGTAAACAAAAGTCTTGTTAATATGCTCATTGGGACAGCCTATCACCTGCAATGATAAATACATCTGTGACTGAGCAGAAACAGCTACCTGTGTCTTTGAAACTGTGATTCTTATTATAGTTTTAAATATTTTTGTCAGTGTTTGAAGTACTTTCAGATTTTTACCTGCTCAAAAAGAGGAATACATGAAATTATAAAAAAAAAATTGCTGTAAAAATGCCATACTGTATTTGACATTTTATAGTCTGTATTAATCATAGTGTAATTAGAGACTATTAAAAGCACTGAAAAATAAAATTTCATTTTTGTTATAATGTATTAGAGGCATGGGTATAATGGAAATTATTATAACATAGTTTTCCTCAGGGTGATGCCCGCCTGCTTTGTTTTTAGCTGAGGTGTAGGGGTGGGGTTGTCGAAGCACATATACTAGTCAACCTGGCATTCCTTTACTAAAAAACCTGGTGTGTGTAATACTTCACTATCCTTCCTTGTTTAACTCTGGGGAGAGTCATCTTTGCTGAGTGATGGAGGAGGTGGGTCTTCTCTAAAGTGCAAAACGATGTTGTTTCCCCTGAAGGGCGATCAAGAAAGCCCGCCCTCCCCCCACACACAGCTGTGCATTTGCTGTAATAACTGCAGCCACCATTCAGTTTTAATCTTGACAGGCCCTCACTTTGACGATGAGACGTCTAAACCAAGCGATCACCATCAATGATGATGCTAAGCTAATGACCGTCATTACTGTCAAACATCTTTTTTCTTCCTTTGTAATTTCTTAATCAGTAATTATAATGCAAAGTTAATTAAGGACATCACCTTCTGCTAGTAGATGAAGATTGTCAACATAAATAAGATCATCAGTAAATAATTAGTCATAAAAGCTATAGCTGTAATAAAAACAGCAATAACATTTTCTAAAGTTATTTTTTAAAACCTAATTTATGCTTTCAAAGAGCTCGATGGGTATAGTGCAAAAATAGTAAATCTGTCAAATTTTATTAATAACAAAATCCCAAAGCCACAGCTGCCACAGTATGATGGCTGTGTGAATGTGTGTTGGTGTCAGACACACACCTGCATCCTGACATGGCAGGGGGCATCTTTAACAATTTTAATGAGCACTAATTACACCTAATTACATTGTTCAATCAAACTGTGGTGGGTGTTCAGTGGTGTATGTCGGAATGTGTGTGTCAGACAAATATAGAGTACAGCACAAAGGTAGAAAAAAATAATTTCAAGACCTCTGCCTGAAAAGCTGTAAACATCTCCATCGGTCATTTACAAAGAAGTGGAATTATATATTTTGACCCAGGGAAAGCTATATACAAACTTTTGTCTGAATGAGAAAGTCTGTTTTCACATAGAGCATCTGTATTTCACCCTGTAATTTCAGTATGAGTATCATAGTCATAGCAGATGTGACATCAAGGCCATGGCCGACATTACTGCCTAACCCTGCCTCACTTTCCTCAAGTCAGCTCAGTTCCTTTCACTTTTGGCTTTGGTGGCACTTTCTCACTCCCTCATTACCATAGCTGGTTGTTATAGCAACATTGAAGGAGGCTTCTACAGCACCCACACAGACAGACAGACAGATTGACAGACAGACAGACAGACAGACAGACAGACAGACACACACACACACACACACAC
>BJFM01000160.1:58473-75005 GCA_016586285.1 Arothron firmamentum
ACACACACACACACACACACACACACACACACATCCAATCAGCATCTGTAGCCACAGCCTGGGAGAGCAGATAAGGAGGAGCTCACACTGGCAAACAATAAGGAACCATGTCTGTCTGCTAATAGGTAATCTGATTCACCAGTGGTAACACACACACATGTTGAATTAAGATTAACAAGTGAAATTATTCTTAATTCTACACCATGTCTTTTAAACCCAGTGACAGGATGTTCCTTCCTAAGAGCTGGTAGGACCAGAATTGAAATGAACACATGTCGTACCATTCTACGATTTTGATTTCTCCTAGGAAGAAGGTTAATACTACACTGTAATACACTCTAAAATATTATTCCACAAAAAAAAAAAAAACCATGTAGCATGTTAAGTATCTTGATTGGCATCTTTCCTTTAATGTTGCATCTTCCTATTTTCTCTATACCCTTTTCTTTTTTGCTCTGATAGACTCCTTTGCTGCCTATTTTAAAAGCCTTTCGATTTACCCTTTAATCTAGCATATCTACTTTTTTCTGTTATCTTTCCCATTTCTTTGTTAGTTATAATGCAATGCAGAGCAGATGTGTTTGGAGATGAAAAGAGCACATTACTGGAGGCTAATGCAGTGGCAGCTAGATAGGCTGTTGGAATGAATTTAAGTGGTAGATTGGATCAGCTTCTCCTAATAGCTTCACAGCAACAATGCCTGAAGTGTTAGACATGACATTTACATATAATTTAGTATTTAATTTAAAATATGTGACTTTAATGCCGTAAATTAAATTCAAGTGAGAGACAATGGTTAGAGGGAGAAAACACTTTCCTTTAATTCTACGCTGCATACAAGAAAGATCTAAATTTAGTTGAGAATGAAGGAAATTTAATATCAGATTCTCATTTTTGTGTCAACAGAACAATCAAAGTGGAGGTGTATGACTGGGACAGAGATGGAAGGTAATTCCTTTTTTTTATTTCATTTTGTGCAGGTTTTGTATAAAAAATACAAAATATGATTATTCAAAACATTGCAATTATACAACTACCTTACAACAATGTCTCGTAATCAGTATATGTAAGAGCTGACAATGTATTATATGAAATGTTTAAATTTAGTTCTCATTAAAACCCTTGATATTGTTAATGGAGCCGCTACATTTTGAACAGACTCTCCATCGCAGTCGGAATGATTTTTAACAATAGCTCTGATAATTGTTGTCTGTTCAAACTGTGATCACGCACAATTGCTCATAAATCACACTTTGTCCTTTTAAGTTATAAGTAAAGAGGAAAAAACCCTACTAAACTAAATTTGGTCAAAATCGCAAAAATAAAATGCAGGTACACTTGTAAAATATAATTAAGTCAGTTTATCAAGTGAAGCTCCATATATAATTACACATATTCACTTTTGTTGAGGCGTGCGCGCTCATAAGTACTGAAACACCTAATAGTCTGAAGGAGGTCCTATAAACTTATATTTACTTAAATACACTTCCTTAATATTTGTTTACAGTACTTGCAGCTTCGTCCGTGCAATTTATCTCATTGGAATCATACTTCATCAACAGTAGTCTGTATTTCCAGTAGGTAAGGAAGCTCAGAGCAGAACTGACTGACTGCTTAATGATGAGTCTGGAGCCTGACAACTAACAGACAGAAAAGACAAACGAATGACGTTTGTCAAGCTGTAATTGAACAGGGAGTCATTTCTCTGTGTTTTAATCTTGGCAATCTATTCAGTCAATTTGATCAAGAGAACACAGTGACATGTTGTTTTGATGTTCCTACAATAGAGGTGAGAAATTCAGTTTTAACAAGCTTTTTGGTAGATATGAGCTTTAGTTCTTTTAAATTCTGGTATTTCATTTATAATTAACTTTAAACAATGTGAAATCAAAGCGACAAAAATTCAGCTGGTTTTCATTCTGTGTGCCTCCTAGGCGCACAGGTTCTAATCCTAGCGGCCCTGACACAAAAAGGGGACCGACCCATACACCAAAACATGCGACCCGACTACGCGGTCATGTTTGTTAAATTTCACGGCCGTCGGTTAAACGGGCCCTGAGAAATTCCCGAAAAACTGAAAAATGTGTGTGTGTGTGTGTGTGTGTGTGTGTGTGGGTGTGTGTGGGTGTTTGTGGGGGCAGCTGAACATTATGTATGGTGGGCAGGGAAAGGGCAGAGTGGACGGGTCAGAGTGGACGGGTCAGAGTGGACGGGTCAGAGTAGAGGCACACAGTCAGAATTTCTGTGGAATGGTCTGGTCACATATTGTAATTACGCACCCCACCAGTAGGTGGAGTCACACATTTTGCTCTACAAAGGTTAACATATTATCTTTGGTGTGGTTTTCTCCTTTCCTTCTTAATTTACCAGTCATGACTTTATTGGAGAGTTCAGTACCAGTTACAGAGAATTGTCCAGAGGACAGAGCCAGTTCAATGTCTATGAGGTGAGCACATTTATTTTTTTTAATGATTTTAAATTAAAAAAAAAAATACAAGCAACTAAAAATCTGTCTGATATAATATATATATAAAATGATGAAGTGACTGAATGAATGTTGATTGAACAGATATTCATATAAAAGCAAGTAAATTATATTTTTAGGTGATAAATCCAAAGAAGAAAGTAAAGAAGAAGAATTACCTCAACTCTGGGACGGTAACAAGGGTTTTAATCCTTCAGATATACAGGAATGTTAGTTACAGTAGGTCCAGACATGTTTGTGTTTTGTGCTTCATTCTCAGCCCAGCTATATATTTATTGCTTCACAGACAGATAAACTATTCTACCTGAGGCATTATTTGAAAACAATGATTACTTTCAGGTAACACTTCTTTCCTTTCTGGTGGACGTTGAAGTGACCTTCCTGGACTACATCAAAGGAGGGTAAGTCAAAGACTGCACACTCACAGTCTCAATAATAGCCCCGTTCATGATTCTGTGTCTGCAAAATGCGAAAGATAATGATCTCTATGTGAGCGAATAAGATAGAAAAGTCTACACCTTCATGTGAGAGGAAGAAACAGATGATGAGGCAGAGGGAGAGACAGAGAGGCAGAGAGAAGCAGATAGAATGACCCAAAGTCAGGATCCCAGTGCTCAGACTCTGAAGTGTCGCTTTGCTCATGACTGGAATCTTTTGTGCTTCTGCAGCTGTAGTGACATGTGTGTCTCCCTGATCGTGTATTGTACACGTGCACAAATGTTGTTCAGTGGGACTGACCATGTGCAGTCAGGAATGGTGTGACTCCTCGCCTACGCACTCTACCTCCATTAGACTCACAGAGGGGGAGCTGGTCATTGGAGGGAAGGTGCTGGTGTAGGTGTGTATGTGGAAAATATATCTTTGGTCTTTGTGGTCAATGCAACCCTTACTTTTTAAGGTAAAAATACTAAGAGTATCAGCCTTTTCCTGTCAAAAGAAAATAATACAGTCTATACCTTTTTTCTGGAGGGGTTATTTTCTGGAAGCTTAAAAATAATTAACACACAGCCCAGAGCACAAGGAAATAAAGCCTACCAGATATTGCTTGACGTAACCAAATCTCGCTGCTCCAGTGATCACCTCTGTCTTAGCTCAAGTTCAAATTCACTTCAAATCTTACTTTCTTTTGGAATATTATAATTAGTTTTGCCGGTAGAAGTGTCTTGTCTGTGTGCATTTATTCAAACCAAAACAATGGGCAGAGGAAAAACAGAAGTCACACATTTGCCTTTTTGCTGGTTGATCAGACAAACATATCCATTCAGAACTTATATGAGCCGTGTGTGTGTGTGTGTGCGTGCGTGCGTGCGTGCGTGCGTGCGTGCGTGCGTGCGTGCGTGCGTGCGTGTGTTTGTGTGTGTGTGTGTGTGTGTGTGAGGGTGATTGCCCGGCATCTGATCACTGGGATGCTGGAATTTCATGCAAAAGCTATAATATGTTTAAAAATGCAAATACCAGATACCGGTAGTTTAAATGGAGATTAAATTGCTAACTGCTGATGGTGATTTCTCATCTCAAAGAACGCACACATACTGTACACGCGCATAGGGTCAATCAAAGAACACAATGAAATTTTTCTCGCGGTGCTTTTGGGGTGGGAGCTTCTTACTTGTTTGACTAAATAAAGTGCCAGGTGCTTTCTGCTTGATGCCTAAATGGACTTTTACGGTCCAGTTACACCTTCTCTGGTTGCATAATAGCAAGACTCCATTTGCCTGTCTCAGTCTTCTTTTTTTTTTTTTTAAAAAAATCTATGCAGGTGAGTCATCCCAGCTGTTTCTTTTTTCTCCTCCATGCTGCTCATTCCAATTCTGATTGGCAGCTCTTTTTGTGGCATCAACCCAATCAACTAATTGTTCTCTTGGACCTAATTAGGAACATGATCCTCCGGCAGCATTAGCATAAATGACTGATTCTAAAACCCTCCCTCTCTATCACTGCATTGCTGCACCTATTCTTCACTAGCTCTGATAAAGCTTAAGAACCACCCATGGAGTTTGACAAAGAAGCAACTATTCATGAGTGCAAGGATAAAAAGAGGAATAGTGAGCTATATCTTTGATTTTGAAAGCAGCCCTGTCACTCATAGTGACAGATATTCTTTCCTGTGTTTTGGTTTTGTGATTTAAGCATTGAACCAAAGAGAAGGCAGGAAAGTTTTATCTTGAAATCTACCAGAGAGGTTATCATTGCAATTAAATTGAATTCAAATTTGAAATACTAAATATTTGAACAAAAATATTTCACTTTTTGGACATAAAGAATAGCTAATATGAATGTAGTTGTAAACTATGTTTTTGTCTGCTTGTCACTTCTCCTCTTGCCAGATGGGCACCTTCCAACCAGCAACATCTGTTTTCATATCATCAGGAGAGGTCACATTGCACAACCTCTGATGCTGTTTTTAGGCCACTCAGTGCACTCATGCATATGTTTCCCCTGGCACTGAGATGTAAGAGGAAAGGATAGTTCATGTAGACATTTTAAAATATATTTTCCTCTTAAACACAACGCTTTCACAAAAAGAATATACACCCTGTTGAGTCTGGCTGTTGGATGTGGCTTTGCAATTTTTTCAAATGCTGATGTCCGTAAAAGCTCCTGTAAGCTACCAAAAGAGAAGCTTCAGTTGCTATTGCAGTAATATATAAAATAATACAGTCAGGAAATGTCAAATAAGATCGGGGGTAATATTAGGCAAGGTAGGTTTCTCTGTCATCAAGTCCAAACACTAAGTGGACTCTCCTTGGCTTTGCTTTCCATTGCCATGTTAAATCCTGTACGTACAGTTGGAGCCAGAAGAAGAGGAAAAGGTAAAGTGAAATGGTGGATTGAAGTGGACTTAAAGATCACCTCAAAAATAGCAACATGAGACATGGTTATGGAACCAGCCAAGGCCTTCAGGACAGTGATGAGACTTGTTTTTTTAAAGGCAGGTTAAGCTCCCATCTCATCATCATGAAATGAAGCCTAGCCACTGGCTGAAAGCACCGCCTTAGTAATATCCTTATCATTCCTGCCAGAACTTATAGCTGGTTCCCTTATATAAATGTGTTGGTAAGGCTTTGCTGCACATCTAAATTAGCTGCACAGGTGATTTTGTATGAATTTTACCATTTGCTATCTTTATCTCATTTCTTATTTTATACACCGATAAACATTCAGTTTAAAGTAGATAAATGAATGGTCAGTCTTTCATCATGAAATACATAAATATTGCATACTTTTCATAATGTTATCTGTTCTTTCCAGGCACATTGATATCATGTGTTGGACTCCATTACATTACTCTTTGCTGTCACTAATACTGTATATAGTGGGTCGTTGTTGTACCGTGTGATGGAAGACTTTGCACAAATATAATATATAGGGATCTCAGAGGTTTTTCAAGTGATGATTTAGTTACGGTATATGTTCTTTAATTATTTTTAGGTGAGCTAATTTATCCCAGTTCCATCATACACAGTGGAGCATTAAGTCATTAAGAGTGTTAACAACATTAAATCCCACTCTTCTAAAATATTCTTTCCTTAACATATACCAACTGAAAGTACTTTTTTTTATAAGAAAAACTTTGGATTTTTTAATGTGTAATTTGTATTAATGCAATATAGTATGCTGTGAGACGTTCTCATCTTGATTAATGCAGAGGAGAGGGTTGACCTTTCTGAGAATGTCCTGCGTTCTGATCCGTTTATTGACATTCTCTCCATTACAACTGACTGTGACAAACACACGAGTGGAGAGTCACTCTGTAAAATAAGACATTCTGACATTGAATTTCAAGGTATCCCGCTAACGACTTTAACGCCCTCATTGTTAACAACGCTGCGTGATCACAGTCAAACAGCAGAGGCCTGTCTACTAGTGTCAGTCAATAATCCTGGCTCTGCAGTCACTGTTTATTCCTCATGGTTTTCTGTGTGTTTGTGACGCTTACTTCTGGTGACGTTTGGATTATATCATGCTAGTTTTCTTCCGTCTGTCCCTTCATCTCTTAATCTTCTTGGGTTTGCGTGACATAAAGTGATAAGGTGCAGTGAAAGATGGCATGCATAATTTAAAATTCACTGCTGAATCTTGGTGCCAATGTGGTGAGCTGGAACAAAACTTACCGAGGCCTCTGTTTCTCCTTGCAGTTGTACTCTAGCAAACATCCTTTTTTTTTTTTCAATATGTGGAGGAAATTAACCATTTTGTACCAATATCGCTGTTGGGTTAAAGCATTTTAGCTTGTTTTCTTATCTAACAGAAGTCAGCTTGTCCTTTGGCTGGCTTTTTTTTTTTTCAATGTGTGTTTTAAACCATAGTCGCTCTCTTTAAGAATAAACAATTGCAAATGTAGTAAATTTCCATTTTTACATTTGTGTGTTTAGTTCCTCTCGAGGTACAGCATTTTAAATCAAGTGATGGGTTTTCTGGGACTTGATTTGATGCTGATCATAAAATTGCTCATGATAAACGTTTCCCACACTCCGTCCTGTCTTCTCATTCTCTTTCCTCTCGAGGGCACTGAGGCCGAACTTCATGTGGTCAACTGAGGTGACAATTTTGATGAGCTCCTGGCTGTTTGCCTTTGCATACAGAGGATGTGTATTAGGTAGACAGGAAGGGTTCTCTGTGTGGCACGGGGTGAAGATAGATGTGACAGCTGACAGCACGCTTAACCACATAATATTCCTGCAGGTTAACAAGTCAGAAAATGTTGTGCAAAATCGATGGCGAGAGACATATCATTCTGTCATTCTGGAATGTTGCGTTGTAAAATATTTTTTTACATCCTCCTCTCAATTTATGACTTGAACATTTTTAGAATGCTATCAAAACCTAAACTAAATGGGAACATTCCTGTAAAACCTTAATAACCTTTGCTTCTTTCTCTTTATATCTGCAAATTTAAATCAAGTATCATGTATCAAGAGATACATTATATTTTTATTCAGAAATTCCAGGAACACAGTCAGTGTGTGTCCTCTGAGTAGACATTTGCTTTATGTGGTGATTGTGCAGCTTGAGACTGTACTGTTACTACTTTAAGGAGGGATGTGCTGGGAAATAAAGGGACAAAGCTGGAGGTCAGGGGGAACCTGATTTTTTCAATGACATTGATACCTTCAGGTTGATTTAACCTGTGTTTCGTTTCTCCTATTTGATTCCCATTTGGCCAGATCTGTGTTTGTTAATGTGTGCGTGTGTGGCCGAGCGATGAAAATGGCTGTTAATTAATGACTCACTCACCATTCACTATGTCTTCTAGGACCCAAATTAACTTCACCGTGGCCATCGATTTCACAGCCTCCAACGGTGAGCCAGCTGATGCACACACACACACACACACACACACACACACACACACACACACACACACACACACACACACACATATTTATTCAACTATAAATGGTCGTGTTGAATTCTAATAACCCTCTCCATCATCACACCTGGATTATTAAAGACTGTTTTACACTCATGAACAAACCTGAATATTCTTTTAATATTGCCTAGGTAGTTGATGGAAATAAGTGGATATAAAATGTGTTTTATATATTGTTCTCACAACTTCTAATTTATTTATTTTCTTATGAAATCTAAGTTTTCAAATGCAATATTTCAGTTACACGTCTTAAAAAAAGTCTTGAAATATATCTGCTTTAAACTTACTTGAAATTCCCTGGTACCTGTGTTTGTTTCATACTGTATGTTAGTGAAAATGTTACTTTTCAACAGTTATTTACAGACTAAAGTTGAACTAATGTATCCTTCTATTATAAATCATAGACAGTAATTTAACGAAATTCAATTAAATTACGATGATTTCTGTCCAGGCAACCCAGCTCAGCCCACTTCCCTTCATTACATGAGCCCCTACCAGCTGAATGCCTATGCTATGGCCTTGAAGGCAGTTGGGGAAATTATCCAGGACTATGACAGTGATAAAATGTTTCCTGCTTTGGGGTTTGGAGCCAAGCTCCCACCTGATGGACGGATCTCACATGAGTTTGCATTGGTATGTAAGAAACGGCTTGAAACCATGACTGATAATGCTGATATTCAGACACTGAACTAACTAAACCAGAAATGCTGTTTGTCTTGTCTGCATAGAACGGAAACCCTCAGAATCCATACTGTGCAGGTATTGATGGTGTTATGGAAGCCTACTACCAGAGTCTAAAGTCAGTTCAGCTCTATGGACCTACCAACTTCTCCCCAGTCATCAACCATGTGGCGAGGTAACAAATGCAAATATTGCGATGTGCTCCTTCTGCTTTTTTTTCTTGTCTCATCATCTTTACCACTTATGGGATATGCTGGTCTCATTGCTTATACAATGAGCTTTGAATTGTTTGATTAAATATGAAATATTGCATACTTTTCTCTGTGATTGACACTCAGCACGTGTTTCCTGGGTTTTTTTTTATAAGCCCCTGCAGCAGGTGTTGCCAGGCAGCGTTCAAGAGAGGGAAACAAAAAAAGATTACATGATTTGTGTCTTTATTGAGCTGTGAGCGCTATCTTTGCTGCAGAAATCATGAAAATCTCATCATAACAGAATTCATATGAGCGCTCAAGTGAAGCCTCACACCAGATTTATTTCCCAACTTCATACTTAAACATGAAAAGAATGTTCGCTAATGCACAAAATAGTAATTAATCTAAATTGTGAAGGAATGGATAAATCAATTAAATTACTGGGAAGTAAAATAAATTACTGGGAATCAGACAGACTGCTTTGAAGTTTGAAGTGACTTTAAATGTCTACATAAAGCTTATAATTATTATTATTTTTTATTTGAAGACAAATTGTATATTTCACACATATCTATATACATACGTGTATATGTTGGTGTCCATCCTTCAATCTTCTTCGGTTTATCTGGACTTAAGCAGAGAGGCCCAGACTTCTCTTTCCCTGACCAGTTCATCTCTCTCCTCTGGGGGGATCGCAAGGCGTTCGCAGGCCAGCTGAGATATCTAGTCCCTCTGGCATGTCCTGGATTTCCTGGAGGCATCCTAAACAGATGCCCATGTCACCTCATTTGACTTATGGCGGCTCTACACTCAGCCCCCCCCCCCCAGATGAACAAGCTTCTCACTCTATTTGTGAAGCAGAGCCAGACAAAGTCGTTTCTGCCGTCTGTATCCGAGATATCGCTCTTTCAGTCATTAAACACTGCTCACTGGCCGTAGATAAGGATAGAAATGTGGATTGTCTAGTAATTCAGGAGCGGTGCCTTTCAGGTCAGCTCCTTCTCTATCAGAAGAGACTGATGCAAAGCTCGCATCACTGCTGACATTGCACAGATTGACTTGTAGATCCTCCAATTCATTCTTCCCATACTTAAGAACAAGATCTTAAGATACTTTAACTCCTCCATTTGGGGCAGGATCTCATCTTCGATTCCCTTTTCTGGCTGAGAAACATGGTCACGGCTGTGAACAGCTTTACTGTAGGCCTGCTGAAGCCAATTCAACCGCAATATTTACAAAAAGCAGAGACCCAATACACAGTATTGACTATATTTTGTGTGTAATTTTATGTGTAGGTATGCAGCTTCAGTGAAGGATGGCTCCCAGTACTTTGTGCTCCTCATCATTACGGATGGAGTTATCTCAGATATGGCTCAAACCAAAGAGTCCATTGTTAATGTAAGAATTTTTACCGCAATGTTTCTTTTTGTATTTACTGACAGGATCATATAGTGAGTTATTTTGTACCTTAAATGTAAATATTGATTCTTATGTGTGTTATAGATTGTTTAAATGCTGGATTAAATTTTATGTCCTGCCTTGTGCACCAATAGAACACTGTGACTATGCAGCCTATATTAATAGTATTTTTTCAGTGTTTGCTGTGTCAGCCCTCAATTTTGACAGTCTGTAATTCCCACCCGCATCCTTCTTCTCCATCACTGTCAAGTCAAAGCATGTGCCAGTCGGGAAGCTGGAATGTGGCACAGAATGCAAATAAAATGAACGGTGAACAGCATCCATTTTTATGAATGCAGTAATCCATCGTAGCCCTTTGAAAACAGACACTGAGAAGCAGAGAGGAAGCAGGCCAGAAGACAGAGCAGAGGACAATAGAGACGTATAGAAAACCTTTACAGAGGAGGCTAGAAAGAAATTACATGTTTTGATAACATCATCCATGTCTGGGCTGCCCCAAGGTTAGCCCATTACTCAGACACACAAACACACACACACAGGGCGTTCCTTTCTAATAAACAGTCTGTGGCACATTCCCCAAACACATGTCATTCGTAAGCTGTCAGTGAGCTCAGTTCACATTGTTGATTCTCTCATCTCAAACGTTATTCACTATGATGTGTCCAGCCCACGCAGCACCCTAGGAGGTGCGGTCGAAAACACGATTCACACGAACATTTACATATATATTTTTTTATGCACAGTACGCTGGTGTCTTTAAAGACTCACAGAGGCTGTGTTTACCTTAGCTTATCTTTGAACAAGTCAAGCAGAGATGCAGTTTTGCACTTTGTGATTTAAATTTTAAACGAATTAAACATATTTTCGTCCCCTGTACTTTAGGCCTCCTGTCTGCCAATGTCAATCATCATCGTGGGGGTGGGACCTGCAGAGTTTGATGGTCAGTAACAAAAACCTTGTCAGATTAGGGTCATAACATTGTATCTTCTGTAAATAATTTGATTTCATTTATATCCACTTCAGCTATGATTGAGTTGGATGGTGATGAAATCCGAATTTCCTCGAGAGGAAGATATGCTGAGAGGGACATTGTTCAGGTACAAGTCCATGTTCTTTTTTTAAAAAAAAAACTTTTCTTGAATTTAAAGGACATTTTGAAGAGATTTATTTTTTTAAATCAACAAAAATATAAATACCAGACAGTGAGGGTTCATTCAGGAGGATCGATTTGGAGAGGCAGGGCAGTGTGTGTCCAAGACTTCTATATTTTTTACGGCAAACAGCTGAAACAACATCTGAGTCACATCGGGGGTTGTTCAGAACTGTCACCTGGTCACCTCAACCCCTGGATGTTCTGGACCACAGATGGCATGATGCACACACATGGAGCAAATGGCACAGCCCCAGCATCTGTGAAGAGTCTGCCAAATCTGAGTCTTTCTCATTAAAGTGGGAGTTCACATAACCTCAACTCTTGCTTGTCAATTATGACTGTACTCCGCCAGACAACAAGGCCTGTGGGCTGTTTAGAAGTTATTAATTTTTGTGTCCCACAACATAATGGATGGAAATCTTTTTTTTCCCTTAATCTGAGCTCTTTTCTTGCCTCTCATCATTAATTTCAGGTATTTAGACAAAAATACTTGTAATACTTATGATATTGCCAGACATCTGCCATCATTACGCAGAATAAAAATGCAAACATCCTGAGGGAGCTGTTTGTTTTGGCCTCTCCAATGACCTTTATATGTGCTACTGTCATTTCTGCAGCCACATGGGCAAGAATGACATGCTAGTTAAGCAGCTTTTTTAACAAGCTCCCATTCTCTCTCAAACACAGACAGAGAAGCTAGTAAGAAGATAGAAAAAAAACAAAGTTTCAGTACATCGTCACACTAGTTTCTCCTATAGGCTCTCATTATCTGCAGTCTAATATCTTCTGGTGACAGGAGAAGGCTTATTTTTTCACAGTGAGGGATTCAGGCACAAATTGGCCCCTCATATGATTGTGTGATTGTAGGTGACAATAGCTCATTAAGTATATGAAACAGTGAGACATTCACATGTCTGTCTTCTTTCTATTTAGCAATGTTGGGCAGTATGGACACGTAAATAATGAGTGACAGCAAAATTGCTTGACGAATCAAGGAGTCAACAGCCTACATTTAGAGTGTAGGTGTCTCATCTAGGAATTCTGTCAGTTACAGGCAGAACATATGATCATTTATATTAGAGGACAATATTATATTACATTGTGTTTTAGATTTCTGGCAGACTGTCACAAAGGCTAAAAATATTACATTTTTATTGTCAAGGTTGGACAAAAGTCTAGAAGGAGCTTGGAAAGACTTCAGCACCACTAACGACAGTCTTTATGTGTCAGTAAGCAGAGTAATAGTTTCTTTTAAAATATGAATTCAAGTTTTGTCTTTTTTCTCAGTTTGTCCCATTCAGAGACTACATTGACCGGACTGGAAATCACATCTTGAGCATGGCCCGGCTCGCCAAAGATGTGTTGGCTGAGATCCCTGACCAGTTTTTGTCCTACATGAGAACCCGGGGGATTAAACCATCGCCAGCTCCACCTCCTTACACACCACCGGGGCAACCCCTCCAAACTCAGATATGAGGAGTCCAGATGTGGAAAACATGGACTTGGGAGTTGAATTCCACATACAGAATACTTTCATTTCCCTAAAGCAGCTCTACATGCCTTGCTATCTTGGAGCACAGTGGCGATTCTCATGTTCGGGAAAGTGTGTGTCGGCCAGAGAAGTGACACTTTTCAGCACAGGAAAAACCAATGAAAGTTTACTTCCACTGTCAAGCATTCCTCTCAGTGTCTGGAATATTTTGTCTTATATTTTCTTGCCTGGGAAACTGGAAATGGTTTGGAGAGTAAAAATCAAGCTGGGGACCAAAGGGAAGTCCTGAAGCTGAAGGAAGGAGAGATGAAGGACTACTTTTACACTGGAGGAGGAATGTCTCCAGACCGAATACAAAGGAAGCGTGATTTTAAATTGACCTTTTTGTAAATAACTAAATTTTTGTCTTTTCCTTATCTCTTTCTCTTTCCAATTCATCAGTCATGGTTTACAGTAAATGAGAATATTTATTGTCCATACTTTTATATTGAATGCATCTCTCTCTCTCTCTCTCTCTCTCTCTCTCTCTCTCTCTCTCTCTCTCTCTTTCCTGGTGTGTGTGTCAGGTAGCAACAGTGCAGGTCCTGGTAGCCCTTCTGTACCGTACTGTACCGTGCTGTACCGTACCGTACCATACTGTACTGTATCCTGGTGTTTGTAATAACCTTTTGCATGAGTGTAGCCTCAGTCAAGTGCATGCTTATAGTGACCCTGCACTACCTCGTATACATCTGTCTGTTTAAAGGGACATTGTATTCCAGTCTGTCACTTTGCTCTGCCTGTCTGTCCATATGTCCTATTCTCAGGCCTGACAAGTCTTGCTTCAACAGATTTCCCATAATTAATTGGAGCATGAATTAGAAACACGTTAACCTCCTTTCCACTGCACAATGCCGATTTGATTTGCCCTTATTAGATTCTTCAGTCTTCCGCTAGAACATTTTAGTATTGAGTATCTGAAACAAATATCTGGTGCTCTTTTTGGTATCACCTTGCAAAAGTGACTGAAGTGAACGACTGGTCAGAAAGAATTCCACTCTGTAAATCTGTTGAAGGCCCATCAGTGGACCAGTGAAATACACATGCATGCCTAAAACTGTTTCTACAGAGGAGTAAGTGGACCATAAAATGTCAAAAATGTCAAACATAGCTAGTCTGTCTCCGTCTCTGTTAGAATCCAAGCACGTGGACGTGTCCAGGTGTTTTGTCTCAATGTGCCATATTACATTACACCCCAAAAAGGTCAGCTGCTGCTCTCAAACCAGATAGTGTTTGAGCATAAAGAGCCCAGTGGTCAAAAATGCAGACAAAAAAAACACTTTCCCTCTGGTGGTCTTTGGTTCCACTTCTTTCTTTTTAGGTGTGTCTTTTTAATTGCACCTTAAGCTTTGATATAACTTTTTTATATGTTTGTTTAATGAAGTGTACGTGCCAGTCGTGCGGAAGGATGATTTTTGTGATTTTGTGAGTTTAGCATCAAGTGGTCTTTTCTAAGCGATTAAAAAAAAGTAGACACTGTTCTGTTTTCATATGTGTGTGGGGACTCTTTAGGTTCATGTTTGAGGTGTTTTTCATTGATGAATGAGCAATTGTCAGTCATGTCATGCAGCTACAATATTTAGGACTGTGCGATTTAGAAAGTTTCTGGAAGTGTGTCAATCACTTGAACTTTATGAATACATATGTTTTGTTTTGCTTTTTTGTTTTATGTATCAATATGAAAGAAGTAAAAAAAATGAAGCATATTATTTACATCTACTTTTACAAAACCAAATTGCACAACATTAGTCATATGCCACACAATTCAAAAAGTATCAGCAGTTATTTAATCACAAATTGAATAAGTGATTTTGGAATATTCCACTTGTAAACTGTCTTTTAAGCCTATATCAGGTTGTATTTTTATCCATATTGAATCTGAGATGTGATGATTTTTTTATTTTATTTTTATTTTCCCACAGTGGCTCGTGTACTAGACTATCACAGTGCTGATGGATTTGAACGCCACTGCATGAAGGTGTGTGTCTGTGAACCCGTGCTAAAATGCTCAAGCTCTCATCTGTTTTATAGATGTAGTTGGACACGTCAAAAGGCACTGATGTCCAGCAGTGCAGGCGTCAGATACTGGTAAATTTATCGCAGTGTTGCAATGTGAAGACAGCACAACTGTAGCTCAAATTTTGTCACCTTTTAATTCCTTGACTAGTTTTATTGATGAACTAGGACCGGACGTATAGAGGCACAAATAAAGCATTCAACTCATAAGCAACTGAGATTTTTACCTCTTAATTAATCACATTTTAGTCTCAATAGAAACAGCAAAGATTTTTCATGCCCTTTAACAAATTTGTAGAAATGTTACATTCACTTATTTATTTCCTCAATTCAAATATAAACTAATCCAGAGTTACCTTCTGAAAGGAGCATTTAAGCCACATTCTTAAAGAAATCATGTCATACTTAAGTAACACAGTCAACATGACAATCATCATTATTTACTTTTCCTTCTGTTAATTATGATATATCATTTCACTGATGTTGCCAAGTGCATAAAGGTATGTTTGTGGCTTTGCATGAATGTCCATGTGTGCTTATGCATGAGTGTGTGTGCCTCTGTGCCACCTTAGTTAGACCGTTTTAATAGACTACGTGAGGGTGATGAGAGACATGACATCTTTGTTTACTAAAGCTATCCAAATAATGATGATGTATGCTTATCATATCTTGTGTGCACTATGTTTGCATGTACAGTTTTACAAGGAATGCACCAGTGCATTTGTTAAAAGCCGATTGTTTTGAAATATAAAGATCTATATGGTATGATATTAATTGTACAAAATGGCCTTAAATCTTTCACTGATTTCTTGGAATTGTGTGATGCCTTCTTCAGAAAAAAACAAACAAAAAAACAAAAAATTGTTTTATGATATTAATTGTACTCTCTTTTCTGTCAGTGTTTCTATTGCTTTATAGTGTAACTTCTTTGCACAAGTTCAATAATAGAGACAGCAACAAATATATATAAATATATATCTTGTACTTTTTGAAACTGTGATTGATCAGAGAAAGCATGGCTGAAGTACTGATTGTCTAAAACATATAAGACTATTTCTGTATTGAAACCATTTTTTTGTAATAAAAATTAATATTTAACACATTTTCTGCATTATAATGCTTCCAGTCAGCCGAGTTTATAACCATTTATAAACGTGCAAGTTGCATCCACCTGTAATCTGGTCACCGCTGCTTAATTCATCGTCTGGGGTGCTAAAATATCTGGGGGAGGGGCGCAAAGGTTCACTGAGGTAACAGTTAGGTTGTCCAGCTGGCGAGGTAAACGTCCTGGACCAGAAAACAAGCTAATCGGTCTGTTTGTAAGGAAGTGTTCGAGACAGGTGTATTCTAGGGCGTCAATCTAATGCGCCATGAACTGTTCTGTGATCGGGATGGTCACGTAGACACCTTCACACAAAGTAAGAATCATTTAACTGGCACACTTAATTTCTCGGTATTCTGTATATTCTCACATCTTGACAAACAGCGGTGAAGTTTGAAACAGAATAAGTTTAAAACAGACTAAAGTAGCTTCTGTAATTTTGTGCCAAATGTACCTTGGCTTTTGGATAACTAAGAAAGTGGGAACTGAAGAAAAATCCTATTACTTAACTGTTTAAATGCTTATTCACTAAATAATTAAGTAGTAGTCAGTAGAAAAAGTAATGCAGGAGCTTACA
>BJFM01000160.1:75013-119564 GCA_016586285.1 Arothron firmamentum
CCCCCCCCCCCCCCCCCCACCATTAAAGACTTGATGTCTTAATGCCTGAGTAGGCCTAATAAACCCTGTGGTTGCTGTCTATCAGCCAGGGTTGTAATTATGTTCTCTTGTTACTTCCTGACAAGGTCTGTAACTTAGCAACCTGCCACAGAGACAGCTAAAGTTGGATCTCATTTAAATATTCTAAAGAATTAAAGAAAAATTCAACATGTTTGTTAATGTAAATAATAAGAGACATTTGGACAGCAATCTTAAAGACAGCCTCTGAAAAGTGCTGGCGTTAAGATAGGAAGGTTGTATAATTACTGTTACTGACAATAATACAGGAAAACATATGTTTTCAGCCTTTCTGCCCACTGAACTCCTACAATTGTATATAAATAGAGAATTTTTGTCATGTGCTGTTTTTGAAAGGTGCCAAGGGATGGTATATACTGCATATAGTGTTCCAGTATGTTCTGTATTTATTATCTAAACTTAGAAAATAGTTGTGCTTAAAGCATTTATTTATGTAACGGCAATTAGCTGTCAATATCCCTCCTCATCATCTTAATGTATTATGCATCACACCTGAGTGCTTCCACACGACTCCAGCTGAGTGTTGGCGTGCAGGTGTGACAAGGTGTTTTCACTAATTGCAAATGCGTTATGCAGAGACAGGAGGCAGATTCACAGGGTGCTGGGATCCTCAGTCCTCTGAGTTTCTGCATGCTTGTGTGTGCGCATGTGAGAACAAGCGGTGGAGAGATGAAGCCATGGTCGTGAGTGAATGTTTTGTTGCATTGTGTTTATGCTTTATCATACACAGATCTGTCTGCACCTCCAAAGAAACAACACGTTTCCGTTTTGATCAACTGAGTGTGACCTGTAGAGTACGTCTGATAATGAACTTTATTACCCGCCAACAAATTCATCTCGCAAATGTAATGATGCCAGATTTGTTTCAAATGACAGTCTGATACTCTCATAATTTTGTCCGTGTAGACTCTCATTCATCCAAGCCATCTTTATCTGGGGTTAGATCTCTGCGTGCCACTGGTTTCGCCTCCTCTTCATAGGGCTTCTTCAGTTCTGAGAGCCAGAGGTTGAAAATATAGCCCTTGTGGACCATTAGCATGATCTGGGTGGTCACCAAGTCCAGTTGTACACACAGATCTAACCGTGGATTTCATAAATTTCTTCCTGAGTTCTGGACTAATCTGTTGGGCAGTTTTAATTTGATTCTTCTTTAATATTTGATGATTCATTAAGGGTAATGTGAACCGTCTCAATCACTTGGGCTCAATATTCCTGGGTGTATTTTCCTGGTTTACCAGATGTTCGCACTGTTTTCTGTATTAAAAAATTGTTCTTTGGAAAACAGTTAAGTGACCCTCTTAGGTAAAGACTGTGTCCCTGATGATGTAAAAGATGTTTATGAGTGAAGCAAACCTGACCACAGTTATGACTCTTTAAGCAGAATTTGTTCTCTGCTTAAAGAGTGTTCTCACATTTTCTCTTTCTATAATCAAACTGGAAAACCAGAGTGAAAGCAACAGATGTAAAATTGTCAGTGGAGGACAGACTAAAAAGTCAAAGTTAAAAAAAAGTGATTCCTTCCTGCTCTCAATAAAATAACTAAATTCACTGGTCAAACAATTTACATTATTACAAATGGTGACATGCAGTTGTCCTCCAGAATTAAATTGTGTTCCACTGTGTTGTTTTTTTTGTTATCTGGTATTATATTATTATATATTTGTCTTTACATTTTCTGTCTTTTAATCTTTTTCTTTAGAACTTAATCATCTGTTGCCTAGGAGATATATAAAACGGGTGCCACGGACATAAAATATGTGTTCTATTACCTTGGCAACAGAATGTGTTTCACTTGGACTTGTGGAGGAAGGAATTTATTTCATTTACAGTACAAAATTAGATGCTTTAACGTCTTCCAGCTTTTAGCAGGCATGATCCCATAAAAAGGTTTCACAGGGAACTGATGGTACTGATGAATACATTTATAAGTTCAAGCAGTTGAGCCTCAGTTTAATGCGTTTATACTGTCTATTTACAGGGACATCAGCAAAACAATTAATTTAACCAGGAAGGAGGTAATTGACAATTGGACCTTGTAGTGTGGAACTTTATCTCCTATAGTCTTGACACACTTATCCTCAGGCACATTTAGTGCATCTTAAATTACAAAAGAATAATTGTGTTCCGAACATCTGTCTTCTGTTCGTTTTTTAGCTTTTCTATTTATCGTGGCAGGTTTTATTCTTTACATAATAATAATAATAATAATAATAATAATAATAATAATAATAAACTTGGCACATACAGTATCATTGGCTCTGTTCCCTATTGGGGAAACATTGGCATGACTAACTGACGGCATTAAAAACAAACAAACAAACAAACAAACAAAAAACAGGTTCATATCCAGCACAAAGACTAATTATCTAGTTGGGCAATTAAACTTTCTCATCTGGGCTGTACATCCAGTGTAATATTATTAGGGGGGGAAAAGTGAGATGAGGTAGATAGAGAACAATCCCCATTACGCGTTTTCATTTATCCATAACTGGGTCTTTTTCAACAAATCATAGCTTTTATAACGATGCTTTTAAAACGCCACATGCAGGTTTGTCAGGTATTTCGGCTTTTCGCTGGCACAGCGCACATTTACCACACACGATGTCTTATACTGTCCTACGCACCCACCTAGTGTCCAATCCTGGTATTACAGGTAATGTATCTAATTCATATTAAAATAGTTACCGTTCACGTCAGATGAACATTGTCGGTGCATGTTTCTGTTGCTTCGGCAATTAATTTCATCTTGATTTTCCATATTCAATAAAAAACAAGTGATAAATAATACACTTTATTGAAAAGAAGTATACAAGGCTTTATTGGATGGAGATCGGTTTTAAACAATACATTAAACAAAGAAGAAATCACTTTCTTTTAAATTAATCATTAAATTCACTACACTTTGGGAAAAGAAAAAAAAACCTGTGCCACGGTTGCTGAAGAATTTAAATAGCAAACACATGGGGCAAGATGACATGATCATAACCCTATAAAGACATAAAAGAAGTTTTAACACATGGCTCTTTGGATCACTACGATTTTACACTAACTACTCCTACATGTGCCATATACCTGATGTCTGTTCAAGAAAAAATATTTAGAAAACATTACAAAACTTGTTCCCTTCTTCAGAAATTTTCCAAGTTTTCAATATGGCCGTTGTTTTTTGGATAATCAGGATTGCAGCTTGTGTAAAAACTACAACTGCCAAAAATAATATGAAGAAGCGTTGTAAATGTTTAAAAATATATATATATATATATTTACATATCAAAACGTATCAATCTGTGCGAAATAATGACAACTAATGACATTAGTGACATTATGTTCCGGATGCTATGTACCTTTGTGCACAAAGCCCTTCTCTACTATAGATATGCTGATTTTTGGATTATTAGATATTGCTGCATGTCATCCAAGAATGAAGCAACATTACAAATGATGTTTAAGCTCTTCTTGTAATTAAATAAATGCCTTTTGGAAGTATTATTTATTGGAAGAAGACATGTACAGTGTATTTTTTTAGGTGTAAACTGTCAGATACTGTATAATTTACCAAGGCATTATTTCTGTAGACATTACAGTGTGTTTTTTCATTTGATCTGCTGGATTGAGATGTCATGTGAGATCTAAATGTTGTTGTTCACCACATGAACCTCTGTGTTTCAGTGCTGTTTGGCCACTGGAAAGTCTTGGTGATGAAGATGTAAAGAGTGGCAGCATTTACCACTGTATACAGCAGGAACTCTAAAAGGAGTCTGGGAAGAGAGGGGAGGGGCATGTGCAGGCGGTACATCAGGTAAGGAACAATGAAGTATCTGAACTCCAGCAGCTTTTGGGGAACAGTGGCAGCCAGCAGGCAGGTCAGAAATGCTAAATTCCAGAACAGAGAACGTGACTTGAAGGAGTCTGCAAAATTCCACCCTGCAAACACGTATGCTGGTACGACGACAAAACGCATCAGGTCATGCTTCTGAAAGATCCTCTTCCATACATAGAATGGGAAGTGGCGATTATCGGCCAGGAGGTATCTGTGGATGTAGGTGAACTTCCACACCAGCAGCAAGGTGATGCACGTGAGGGAGAGGAAGAAAAGAGGCCGTTTCTTCAGGGCCTGAAAGAAGCGACGCACACGGTTGTAACAGAGCGAGACTGGGAGTGAGAAAAAGAGAGTAAATGAGAAGAAGTAAAAGAGTTGGGGGAAATGGAGGCAGACCTCGTGGCTTGTCCTGTCGCCCACTACTATCCCATTGTTCATTACCATGAACACCAGGAATCCTGTTCCAACCACTATGTAAGGCCAGGCAACAAACAACACTGCTTTCACCTGACTGAGTGACGTGACCATGAAAAGCATCACCTTTTTTACTCCACTAAAGGTCAACGGCACATAAGATGGAGCCTTCTCATCCCTTTTTTTCACGTGTGCTGCTTTCCAGGCCTCGTCCAGTTTCGATGCCACCAATGTGCCCGCGCAAAAAACCACCCAGATGATGTTGGTCTGGCGGAAGAGCACGGAGCAGCCTCCGAGGAATGCTGAGGTCTTGTAGCAGCCATAGAGAGCCATGAGGTAAGTGAAGAGGATGAAGAAAGTAGATCCAGAGTCTGTGTAGTAGAGAAAGTTGAAGAAGTAGAGTACAGGAAAAGTGGACAGGGACAAAGCTGACAGGACTCTGCGTGACGTTGCGTGTGTCTGAAAGAGAAAAAAAAATGTAAAGAGATGAGACACTGAAAATATATATGAAGAATTGATTAACAACAGTAATCTGACAATACCTTCTCCCTGTGGTGGAGTTTGCAGATAAGCAGATAGGACAAGTAAAAGTTGCCACAGTTGAACAACAGATTGATGAAGCGCAGCATGGCTGTTGAACAGACCACATTGCCTGTCAGACCGCTGAGCCAAACCACAGGCTTGATGACACCCACGGTGACCAGATAAAGACCTGGCAGGGTCGTGATCATCGGGTCCCACTGCAAAACGATCAACACTATTTTAAAAAGAAACCCATCCTTCTTTAACTATTTGTAGTATTTATGAGGTTTGTTGTAAAGTTAATGAAAGAGTGAATGCAAGTGGTTACAAATAAGAGCTGATGTTTGAAAGATTCAAGAAAAAACTGCATTGATTTATGAGATTATTAAAAGCCGCATTGTTGTAAATAAAGGGCTTTGAATGACCAACAAAAACAACGGTATGTCATCATCACATATTCTATTTGTATCGCAAAATAATTTTAATGAAAACATGAGCGGTATGGTAATATTCTTAAAAACTTTACGGCAGAAAATATCTGCCCTCTGCTGTGCTGGATCAGGCAACCATACTATAATACTTCAGTAATGCCAGTCTTTATGAGCGGGGATTAAACAACTGCTTAAACATAGATTAAACGACTGTTTGCTAATCTTAATCTGTTGAACAATGACAGTTCCGCTTTCATTCTCACTTCTCACAGCTACCTTACCTCGTTAAATTTTCCATGGCAGTATTTCTGAGCTTGTGGGACGTGAAAAATCTCGTCCATGTATGGATTCCTTTGCTCCCGTGTTACTCTTGAGAATATCAGACACGATATCAAAAAGTTGATGCTGAAGAGGGCAGTGAATATGTAGCTTTCAAATCTCTCCATGGTTGTTGGCACAATCCGGTGAGGTAATAAGCGCAATCAAATGCTAGTTATGATAACGTTGTTCAAGCCACATATTGTCTTAAATCCCATGTGTAAAACACATTATAAATCACAATTCTGAGGAGGAGGGAAAAAATGGTTGTCCAGTTTTGACGAACGGCAAAGGCTTGCCAACTATGTCCGCTTTAGAATATGACCGTGCGGAACCTTGTTTTTTTGTTCTTAGTCAATGCCAAATGTCACATTGCTCTTAGAACTATGCTGCGATCTTAACTTAGTGGTTATAAAAGAAGTTAAATGCATCTATATAAGACATTTTGAATGCCTCTGCACAAAGATTGATTCTACACGGGCGTTAACGAGGAACCTTTCTTCTCTACGGTGTTACAGTGTTATTGTTCCCCCACATGCGCGCAGATTTTCAAGCTGCTACCGACTGCAGTTTTTGTATGCTTTAAATTATGCATTTAACTCATCGGTTGGAGCTTTTTTCTGACCACAGAGTAACACAGGTGCTCTTCAAGGACGTCAAAAATGCCGCAGAACTGAGACAGAATGCGGTGGCTGGTAAAATAAGCGCTGCTTTGATCAAGCCAACAATGGTGAGGTCTTAATCCTCACATCTTTAAGATAAACTTTTTAAAGATAAAGTCCGATTAGTCTGTATGAAATAATCGCAAATCTAACCAAATTTTTCAAAGTTTCACTTGTGACTGTGATCTTTTCTGTTTCTGCTGTTACAGATTGTAAATAGTTTTCAAGTGCTGGTAGCTGCCAACAAGGCTGTTAATTTACAGAAAACGGGAAAAATGAAAACAAGAAGTTTATACTCAGAAATAATCTTCAGTCTGTCACCTACTAATAATGTAAGTAACTATAATGCCCATCAATCAATCGTGTGTAAACAGCTAATCAAATAAGCAATTTTTTTCTATATATCTGGATAATTTTGTTCGATTCCTGATGCAGATCTCGGAAGCATTTAAAAGATTTGGGATCTCTGATGGTGACGATTCCGTCCTGGTGGTTCTAGTCCACAGTGAAGATGAATCACAGCTTCTGTCAGACATTAAATCCATGGTGAAAGGACAGCAAATTCCAGTGGAAGATATTTCCTTGCTGACAGACCAGGAAAAAATCAAAAAGGTTTATCTTTTTTAATTTTATGTGACTCACACAATGGGATACAAAGCTGTTAGTTCAAAATGGCATTTACAAGTCAGGAATACGGCTGAATTCTTTTTTATTCTGTTTTCAGTCTAATTGAAAGCCATTAACATTGTCATTTAATAGACTTCAGTAGCATTTCTGCTAATCTCCTTCTGCTTTTTGTGTTTTAGCTGTACAAAGTCACTCCACAAGAGGAGAAATATGGAACACTACTGGATGCAGTTGTATGCAGGATGGCCGTCAAAGATGCCTTGTAGATATCAAAGGAATCGACTAGTCAAATTTATTTTTGTTTTGTTTTAAAAACTAAAACATTACATACAGAAGACATTTTTAATCTGATTCTTCTGCATATCTTCTCATGAACATCTGTCTTTTCTGCTTCTATTGAAAGGTCCGTCAGATTAGGATAAAAGAGGGTTTGAGAGGCATTTGTATTATTTGATTTGACATTGAAGTTGTTTGACTCTCTTTTCTTTGAGCCTTATATTGTATCATTTATTTTGGTCTCTGAAAGTCAAACCTCATGCCGGCAACCAGTGAATAAATAACAGATTAGAATAACTCTGGGTAAAAGGTTACCTGGACCACATCTGGGGATTTAAAATACATTGAAAAGAGTATTAAAATTTGCATTTCCTTTAATATCCTGTGATCACATTGTGTTATTCATACTATCAAAAATGCAACAATAACAGGAAGATATCCTATTGTGGCAAAGCAAAAGTCACAATATTGTTGTGTGTATCTGTTAATGAGGGAAGTTAGCAAGCTCATCTTTTGCAATGTTGCCTCCACTCAGGATGCACACCACGTTCTTCCCCTCCAGATCAGGTATCTTTTTGCTGACAATTGCAGCAAACGCCGCGCAGCCTGACGGCTCCACCACTAGTCCAGACTTGTAGAGGAGAGACACAGCGGATTTGATCTCTTCGTCAGTGACTAGGATGATTGACTCCACGTAACGCTGGCACAATTTGAAGGGCAGCACACCTTTGATATTGGGAAGGTCTCAGTTTATGGGATACATAATGAAAGGAGGAAATGAAATGAGCTAAATGGTACCTGCAAAAGGTGGCGCGAGCCCTGATGCGATGCTCTTGCTGTCCATGCCCACTGGCTTCTTCTCAATGAAACTTGTGTACATCGTGCAGGCTGGTTTTCAAACAGATATTAGGTTCACACTAGCGTCATGATAAGATAGGATACACATTTTATTTTCATTTCTTATTCTAGTTTTACCTCCTTCTGGTTCCACTCCGTAGATTCTGGTCTTATCGCAACCTGACAACTTGATGGCGGCAGCTATACTGGCCAGCAGACCGCCTCCACCGCAGCATACCACCACAACATCAGGCTCAGGCATCACTTCCAGCACCTCTAGACCTAAACTTAAGACGTTAATAAGCTTTATTGTCATGGTGCACGAATAACACCAAAGTATTTTTGTTTTTTTTAAACACAAACTTTTTATTCATTTGTATTTGAATGCCATTTCATTAAAACTGGCAGAATATGTCTTGGTGTATGTCAAAACATTATTCAACAAGAACATAAAAAATCTTTAACCCTTTTCTGATCATGTTGTTAAATACACACCATTGAATAAATGAGCAGTCTCTGGCTGAAGTCAATATTAAAATACATAGGTAAAGTACAGGTATGATGTCATTGCTGGTACCTGGCATGTCCTGCAATTAGATCCAGATCGTCATAGGAGTGCAGGAAGGTCATGTTGTCCTTTTGAACACAGCGGTTCACCACATCCATCAGCCTTGAGGTTGGTACTCGCTCCACTTCCACACCTAAGCTCTGCACAAGGAAACAGCACTGAATGAATATAACTGAGGTGATTCCACGGTGTCTGGTTTTAAGTTCTCTGACCTGAATGAGAATAGATCTGGACACTGGGGCAGTTTCCGGCATCACTACTTTACCCTTTTCTCCATAAAGGTTTAGAGCGTATGCAAAAGATTTCCCATAGTTCCCAGCTGACATAGTTACGAAATGACCACCCCTCGGCCTCCTGGCAAACTGATTGGCCACCCCTCTGATCTTAAAAGATCCTGTCAATAAATGCAACACTCCTTTAACCCTCATTAGAGAATGGAAAGTGTGGCAATGAAGAAAACAAAGTGCTTTACTCTAACCGGTCCTCTGCATGTTCTCCAGTTTGATGTGGATGTTGCATTGGATGTCCAGAGGCAGGGATGTCTGGCACCAAGGGATCATGGGAGTGTTGATGACACCCATGTGGCTGCTTCTCACAGTCTCCCTGGCCTCCCTCAAAAGATTCAGTGTGACAGCATCTGCAGTTACTTCACTCATCTGAGGAAAAAAAACAATATATTTTTTTATATGGCATATGTTTATTTACTTTAGATATCTAGCATTTTAACGTAGTTAAACATGTATTTTAGATGTGTGTTTTTATTTATGTGATTAATCTTTTAGGATTTAGCACCTTAACAATTAAATCGTGGCATCTCGCAACAAAATACAGAATATTGTGAACAGATCTGAAATCACAGTTATAACCTGATTAGTTACAAGATTTCGACTGTTGCAACTACGTGTGATCGAACATTCTAAAGAAATTTATAAAGAAACATGGAAAAAACGCTTTTCATTTGCCATGAGCCAACTTGAGGTCAGGATTAAACTTAACACATATCAAATCTTCTTTATGTTTACCTTTTCCAATAGGTTGGTAACGAGTGTAGCTCCACAATGTGGGCAGTGTCACAGTTTTGAGTTTCCCCACCAAAAGTTCCGAGTCTCGACCTGTATCTTTCCGGACTTTATTTTGAAACGGACCACATCATGGCTGCCAATGTAAGGGAAACGGGGGTGCTTATTTAATTTCCCAACTTTTGTAAAATAAATACAAATGCTGAGACGTTTACATTTAAAACATGGGGGTTGTCCGACACGTCGTATGCGCCATGTCTGGTGGCGTTGACAGCTCCGTCGCAGCCTTACTACTAAAGAGAAGAGGTCAGATAAACCTTGACAAACACACACAAACACAGCTGATGTGACCTGCTAATGGTAGATGCTGATCAAATTAAACTGAAAAAAGTATAAATATAAGCAACTGACATTTATTTCCTCTTGTTGATATTGTAGTTTAGATTGCTGCTTTTGTCTTTTTGATGTAAAGGCTACAATGTAACGGGAGTATTTATGAAGAATTGGGACCCATTGGATGAACTTGGGGTGTGCACCACAGAAAAAGACTGTGAGGATGCCTACAGAGTGTGTCAGATTCTGGATATCCCCTTCCATCAAGTGTCTTATGTCAAAGAGTACTGGCACAAGGTTTTTAGGTAATTGTGGCTACCAAAACGATACTTTGTTTGTTTTAAAGGATTTTTTCATTTCATCACTGTTGTCTTCAGTGACCTATTAAAGGAATATGAGAAGGGACGAACACCAAACCCAGACATCCTCTGCAACAAGCACATCAAGTTCAACCATTTCTACAAGCACGCCATCAACACTCTGTGTAAGTAAATAGAAAGAGTGATCTTCTTCAAATTGTTGTAAACACCTTAAATTTGTGAAGAATTTGGAAGCTTGTCAAGATTTTTTGATCTGTGCTGTACTGTTGAAAAAGGTGCTGATGCTGTGGCGACAGGACACTACGCCAGAACATCACAGGAAGATGAAGAGGTGTTCCAACAGAAACACAAAGCCAGTCCTGCCACACTTTTCAGAGATCGATTTGAGTTGAGAAATTGTATGTGTGGCTCTACTTGGTCATTTACTTTCAGCATGTCTAAGCTTTTGTTTTGGCTAGCGGAGAAGCTATGGAATGATCCGAACTTCCGTTTTCTTTCAGCTGCCAGGTTGTACAAAGGAGCAGATCACCTCAAAGACCAGACATTCTTTCTCAGTCAGATCTCCCAGGATGCCTTGCGGCAAACTATTTTCCCACTGGCTGGACTTACCAAAGGTTTTGTAAAGAAAATAGCAGCTGAGGCAGGCTTTCATCATGTGCTGAAGAGGAAAGAGGTAGTTACACAGTTGTGTAAAAAAAAAACTTGAATGATGTTTCATACATTTAATCTTTACAAGACCATGAGTGTGTGTGTGTGTATGTGTGTGTGTGTGTGTGTGTGAGTGTATGTTATTATTTTGGGTTGACATTGTATTATAGTAGAATGGTTTGTTAATTTATTTTATTTTGTTTTGTCAGAGTATGGGCATCTGCTTTATTGGAGAAAGAAACTTTGAAAACTTCATTTTAGAGGTAAAATTGGTCCATGAGCTATCTGTTCCATATAAATTAAGAAAGAAAACCTATACAGTCATGTGTTTTTAGTATTTAGAACCTAAACCCGGGAACTTTGTCTCCATTGAGGATGGGACTGTTAAAGGAACACATAAAGGTATGTGTGTGCTGTATTATGTGTGTTGTACTTTTACTCACGTGCTTTTGTGTCTGTTCATCCAGGCTGGTTCACTTTGACACTGGGCCAGAGAGCAAGGATAGGAGGACAGAAGGATGCCTGGTTTGTGGTGGACAAAGACATCACCACCGGAGATGTGTTTGTGGTACTCCTGAGGCTTGAATTAAGCATTAATAACTAATAATATCTCTCCATTCATTAGAGCTTATATTTGTGTTATATATTTATGTTGTTTGTTGTGCTGTTCAGGCTCCGACCACCAATCACCCGGCTCTTTACCGTGACACCATGCGGACAGATCGTTTCCACTGGGTAGCTGTTGATCCGCCTGCTGAACTGGCCAGGACCCAGATGATGGCGTGTCACTTCCGCTTCATCCACCAGATGCCGCTCAGTTAGTTTAATGTTATTAGTTGTTAGCTGCGTGTCCATGAGTTAAATAGCTGTAAATAACAAAAAACATGTTACTTTTTGATTCCAGCACCATGCACTGTGACACTAAATCTTGACGGCTCTGTATGGATCTCACTATCCCACACAGTCAGAGCTCTGACACCTGGACAGGTAACAGATAACATTACATATGTGTCCATATGTGTTATAGTGCATATAAAAAGTTTTTTCCTCCCTTATAAATTAAATAATGTTAGGCATAGTGTGAATGTTTTTGTTTTTTTAAATTACAAAGTTCTGTCAATGTCTGATTCCTACAAAATAATGCTGAATAATTAAGAATACATCACAAAAGTCGAGGTATGCAGATTTACACTTGTAATATTTTTTACATTTTCAATTTTTACAGAACCACAAACTAAATTGGATGCGGTTCTGTTTAGAATGTTGACTGAGCTTCACTACCACTTTCAAACTGGGGAAAACAGTTGCATCAATGTACACACTCCTGCTGTGTAAGCTTAAGACTGCTTCTTAGTTTATTTTCTAACCGCACCTTCTTAATTCTATTTTTCCTTCAGTATGCTGTGCTCTACAAAGGAGATGAGTGCCTGGGGAGCGGGAAGATCATTCAGCTAGGGCCCAGTGAATACACACTCCAGAGGGGACGGGAGCGCCTGGGAGCAGCAATAGCGATCAACAAGCAGCAGAGCCCAGAATCAGCCAGCTGAGAAGATATCACAGAAAGAAAAGTGCTTTGTTTTTTGCACTCTAAAGATGTGTGCGTTTTCCATAGATTTTATGATCAGCCTGGGTAGACAATCATGCCGTTCTTCCATGAGATAATATTTTTGTTTGATTAAAGAAAGGTCTGTAACCAGAGTAGAGAATTATATTTTTGTTGCTCTCTTTCTCCCTTTAAAGCCACTGTCGGACAGAAATAATGTAAAAAGCCTTTTAACACAATTGGTTAAAAATAATAAGAATTGAATATAATCCAGAAAGTAAAATAAATTAATTGTTTTTATTTTGTTTTTAACGATGATGTTTTATTTTTAGGCATATTGTTTATTTTAAACAATTCAAATACAATAAAATTATTATTTGTTGTCGAACTGTCATCCAATGTTCTTTTTTAATACAATATCAATATGCTGTATTTGCAGGTAGGCATATTTCATGTTCTTTTTTTTAAGTATTCAATGTTTTTACTTGCATTATTAAACTTGCGTAAAACGTGTCTGTCATACAACCATTTAACCACTCGAGGGCGCTATTGTATAGCATTCCAAGGAGGGTGAACCTGACTGACTCAACTTTATTTTCCGAATTTATACGCTGATTCTCCTAAGAAAATACAAACGTTACTTCTATAAGAGGTGAAATTTAGATAAATGAAAACTAATTCTTTAATTCGTTCATTTATTCAGTGAGAATTTACTCACTTTAACTGATCCATTTATTGACCAGTCAACGGGACTCTGATAATTAAGGACTTTAACCTTTTCAGTACCAAAAATGAATAACTTGCTTACCAATGCAGGTCCTAATTTGAGGAGAGTTTAGTGGATCAAGAGTTGAAAATATTTTTTCCTAAACTGATTCCTAGAACTTTTTGTGTGTATTGTGACTACTTCCATCAAATGCTGCAGAGACAGCTCTGACACGCTTTAGGAATTTCAGCTTTGTTGTCATAACAAAGCACTTGTGCGCATTGGTCGGCCGGTAAGGGATACTTCCTAAATCTCCATGAGAAAAAGAAAGCCCCCGAAAGCGTCCCCGAGGTGGAACGCAGCAGGTTTATGGTAATCAGCCTCTGAGGAGGAGGAGGCGGAGAGGCACGTAGCCATTTTGTACTCATTTCAAACTCGGTGAGTTACGCAGCCGCTGCGCGTCGTGGATACACCGACACAATGGAGCCCGGGCACCTTCTTCCACGTTAAAACTTCACAATGAGGCACAAAAGTAAAAGGCGGTGCAGGGAGAGTAAGAGTCAATGCCTTTGTTGAGGAGTTTCAGTCAAGTTGAGTGGGATTTGGCAGGTTTAAAAGTATGGAGCTCTCGATGTGTTGGATTTGGGTTTGTGTCCTCCTCAGCGTGCCGCTTGCGGGATGTTTGGAGATGCACCTCTCGGATACTTTACAGCCCGGGACACTTCTGGCAAACCTGTCTCTCGGCCCCGGGTGGACTTATAATTTCGACAGGACTTTATCCAGCAACTTTATTCAGAACTTCTTCCAGGTCGGGAGGCGCGATGGAGTTATTCGTCTGTCCCGCAGAATCCCGTGTGCGCACACGCTGAGCAACCCAGCCCCTGTTTGCTTCAGGACAGGTTCCTCTCCAACTGGGGACGTTATCCTGACGCATTTTAATGTGTTTGTGCACGGCCAAGACTGCTTTATTAAATACAAGAGAAAGAAAGAGTCGGGTAAGCCAGACATTCACATTAAAAAGATTTCTGAACTGGAGGAAACTTCTTGCCTTCCAGCAGGTAAAATGCTTCTGAACGTAAACGAACTTTTGCCTGCCTCTCTGCGGAATATCACCTTTTTGGACAAAGTGTGTGTCGGGGAGGATGTGAGAGCTGTATTTAGGAATGGACATTTGTTTCTGAGTGGTGACTTGTGTGTGGAGCACCGAGTCTGGCCGGAGGTGACTTTGGTATGCGCTTTGCGCGGCTCCGCGGGCGCCAGGCTCTCCATCCAGCTGAGTCTGACACTGGTTAAAGTGCCGGGGACCATCTCAGAAAACACCCAGAAAAGGAGGAAGCGTCAGACAAACACTTCTCCTCAGTTCCAGCTCCCCAACTATCAGGTGTCTGTGCCCGAGAACGAACCTGCGGGCACACGGGTCATAACCCTCAAAGCCACTGACCCGGATGATGGAGAGGCAGGGAGGCTGGAGTACAGCATGGAAGCCCTGTTTGACAGCCGGTCCAATGACTTCTTTGAAATAGACTCTCAGACTGGGAGCATCACAACCATCCAGCCTCTGGACAGAGAAATCAAAGACACCCATCTTTTTAAAGTCACCGTAACTGATCACGGCTCTCCGAAAAGATCTGCCACTTCGTACCTCACCGTCACCGTGAGCGACACCAACGACCACAGCCCAGTTTTTGAGCAGAACGAATACCGCGTTAGCATTCGGGAGAACGTGGAAGTGGGATTTGAAGTGATGACAATCCGGGCCACCGATGGGGACGCTCCCTCCAACGCCAACATGATTTATAAAATCGTGAACGGCGACGGGGTCAACTCTGTCTTTGAGATCGACTCCCGGAATGGTCTGGTCAGGATCCGAGAGCGGCCCGACAGGGAGACCCAAGATCAGTACCGGCTGATTGTGGAGGCCAACGACCAGGGCAAAGACCCGAGTCCCCACAGCGCCACTGCCACTGTCAACATTTCTGTGGAGGATGAGAACGATAATTACCCACAGTTCAGTGAAAAGAGGTACGTGGTTCAGGTTCCGGAGAACGTGGCAGTCAACACCAAAATCATCCAGGTGGAAGCCACGGACATAGACGAGGGGAACAACGCCAAGGTCCATTACAGCATCATAAGCGGCAACATTAAGGGTCAGTTCTACATCCACTCTCCGACTGGCGTGATCGATGTCATCAATCCTCTGGATTATGAGATGATCAGGGAGTATAATTTGCGGATTAAGGCTCAGGATGGCGGGAGGCCTCCTCTGATAAATGGCACAGGGATGGTGGTGGTGCAGGTGGTGGATGTGAACGACAACGCCCCCATGTTCGTCAGCACGCCGTTCCAGGCCACTGTGTTGGAAAACGTGCCCATCGGTTACTCTGTGATCCACATACAGGCGATTGATGGCGACTCTGGTGAAAACGCCCGTCTGGAGTACCGTCTAATTGACATCACACCTGGTTTCCCTTTCGTCATAAACAACAGCACCGGCTGGATTACTGTGAGCGATGAGCTTGACCGGGAGACCATGGACTTCTATACATTTGGCGTGGAGGCGAGAGATCACGGGGTCCCGGTGATGTCCTCCTCAGCCAGCGTCAGCATCACGGTGCTGGACGTGAACGACAACATCCCCACGTTTACGGAGAAGGTCTATTCACTGAAGATAAATGAAGACGCCGTCGTGGGAACCAGCGTGCTGACGGTGACCGCCATCGACAGGGACGTCAACAGCGTGGTCACCTATCAGATCTCCAGCGGCAACACCCGGAATCGCTTCGCCATCACCAGCCAGAGTGGCGGCGGACTCATCACCCTGGCGCTCCCCTTGGATTACAAGCAGGAGCGGCAGTACGTCCTGACCATCACCGCCAGCGACGGGACACGCCACGACACCGCCCAGGTGTTCATTAACGTCACCGACGCCAACACGCACCGTCCCGTCTTCCAGAGTGCCAACTACCAGGTGATGCTGAGCGAGGAGAAACCAGTGGGCTCCACCGTGGTGGTGATCAGCGCCACTGACGAGGACACGGGAGAGAATGCCCGCATCACTTATGTGATGGAGGATAACGTCCCTCAGTTTAAAATCGACCCCGATACAGGTGCAATCACGACGCAAATGGAGATCGACTATGAAGACCAGGCCTCTTACACGTTGGCCATCATTGCCAGAGACAACGGGATCCCGCAGAAGTCCGACACCACCTACGTGGAGATTATCATCCTCGATGCAAACGACAACGCCCCGCAGTTCCTTCGAGATATGTACCAGGGGACCGTTTTTGAAGACGCTCCTGTCTTCACCAGCGTTCTCCAGATTTCTGCTTCAGACAGAGATTCCGGCTCAAACGGCAGAGTGAGCTACACCTTCCAGGGCGGAGATGATGGGGATGGGGATTTCATCATAGAGACGTACTCCGGCATCATCAGAATAGCCCGCAAACTGGACCGGGAGAACGTTCCTGTTTACAATCTGAAGGCTTTTGCCGTCGACAGGGGCGTCCCCCCTCTGAAAGCAGCCGTTCCCATTTATGTGGTGGTGCAGGACATAAACGACAATGCTCCGGTGTTTGAGAAGGACGTGCTGTTCATTGACGTGGAGGAGAACAGCCCAGTCGGGTCAGTAGTGGCCCGAATCACGGCCACCGACCCCGACGAGGGCAGCAACGCTCAGATCATGTACCAGATAGTAGAGGGGAACATCCCAGAGGTTTTCCAGCTCGACATCTTCAACGGCGACCTCCTCGCACTCACTGACCTGGATTACGAGACCAGAAAAGAGTACGTCATTGTGGTCCAGGCCACGTCGGCGCCGCTGGTCAGCCGGGCCACCGTGCACATCCGCCTCGTGGACCGCAACGACAATCTTCCCATCCTGCAGAACTTTGAGATTATCTTCAACAACTACATCACAAATAAATCGAACAGTTTTCCAGCGGGGATCATAGGAAAGGTCCCGGCTCACGACCCGGACGTGTCGGATAAGCTGCGGTACAAGTTTGAATCCGGGAACGAGCTCAGTCTGCTGCTGCTGAACGAGGACACCGGAGAGCTGAAGCTGAGCAAGAACCTGGACAACGACCGGCCGCTGGAGGCCCGCATGACCGTCTCCGTGTCAGGTAAGACGTTTTCTAACCTCGCAAAAGCCTCGTTTCTCCCTGAGTTTCCAGACAGTAAACGCAACGCGAGCTGCAGAACCAGACCTGGTGCGATGCATGCTGTGTCAACATGGAATTTTCTGTTGAGAAGCGACCAGGGGCAGATTTCACCTGTCATGCTGATGATGCTAACGGAGTGTTTGCTGCAGGCTCCGCGCAGGAGCCGGTTGCGCTGCTTTTGTGCCACCTGGGTGATAAACATGTTCTTATGAGACTGTGGTAGTAAAAAGGTACACCCTTATAAATGAATAGGTTGATTGTTGCAGATACGCTACCTTGGATTGCCGTTGAAAATAACATGCTCGTTGTTAATAATTAGAAACAGTGGGATTGGCACTCCTTTTGCAAAAAGCTGTGTGCACCTTCTGAAGATGTTTACTCACCCCATCTTATGCTAACATATTTAGATTTTTTTTTTTTTAACTTCATTCTTGAGCCTAGCAGGAAGTTTCAGTCTAGTTTTTTGGGCACGGAAATAAATCAAGCTTTCGGGTGTCACGGTTTGTGAAGTCGTAATCTGAGGTCAAGCGGGAAGAAATGCTGTTAAGTTGCTTTTTTTGCACAACAGAAGCAGACTTTGTTCTTCTCAGTTAAAGATTAGACTAATACAAACATTCACAGCTAAACCCTCTGCAGGAAAGCACCGTCTCATTAATCAGCCTCTTGGACGCTGGGGATAACACTAATAGCCTGACAACATAAAGACCTTCCTTTAATGGCAGATTTTCTCCAGTTTTGAAAATATTAGCATATCTGCCTGTTGCACAGCTGTCTTCCCCAGTATTCTACCCCTTTGCGAGTGATGGAAACATTAGCTTTATTTCCCTAAAGTACCCGTACCCTGTCTTTGTCCATTTGAAGTGTTTTATTGCTGTCATGGATGACCCGCCGAGCATCTGAGCCCTCGCAGCCGCTGCATTGACGTTTGTCAATGACAGCTGATGGCTCTTGTCGTGCCCCTGACAACAGCGACCTCGTGGTTGTCCCAAAGGGGACAGCGGTTGTGGACATTTTTAGCCCTTGTTGTAACATGCTTGCACACACACACACACACACACACACACACACACACACACACACACACACACACACACACACACACACACACACACACACACACACACACACACACACACACCAGTAAATGTTTTCTTTAAAAATTTACAACAGATGCTCTGATGTTGAATGTAAGGTAACTATGACCACTGGCCTGACCTTTTAACCCCGCCTGGAGAGGATAGTTGGCTATCTGAAGGACCTGATTTTTTTACAGCTTTGCCTTTATGCTGATTTTTCACGCTCTTTTTTGTCGTCTCGGGTAAAAATTCAGTCTGAGTCCACATATGCTCAGTTTAGGTCACGGTCTGACTGAAGTTATTCTCAGATCCTTTGGCTCTTCTCACCGGTTCAAACCCCAGGTGCAGCTCCTGCGGTAGACATATCCATCTTTCCGTTATTTTATGCCCTTGTTCACAGCATCTTGTGTAAACTCACACGATCATAGAAGTGAAGTAGCTTTGTATGGGCTGTTTAAGAGGCAACATCATGGCTGACAGATGTAACAAAAGGCTGGAGATGTATTGCACTGACCATTGATTTGTCTAAGCTGTAGAGGTCCCAGGGCGAGGTGAAGATGAGGCTGCCATCTGTCAGAGTGACATGTTTTTCCCCTTGCGACCCTCCATTCAAAGCTCCTCACTGACCCTGTAAGGGGAAAAAAAAGCGCACAGGTGCTTTTACATGACAGAAGGCCTGTAAATGTTCCTTTAGCTCGCTACTGAAACACAAGAATGTCCTGATAACACTCCAGAGATAGACACTAACTTTACACGCTCTGCTAGCCACAACACCACTCCAACCGTCCTCCAAGAGCTGCCGAGCTGTTCTTAGTTCTTATCCCGGCTTGTCAAATTTCACTTGAAGCCTCTGGGTTTCCACTAAAACGATGAGTATCTGTCAAATTCGGACCGACATAAAGGCGGAGTTGTACGGTGTTCGGACGCAGCGTAATTTCATCCTTCGCTTCTCTGCTGAAAGAAGGCTCGATTTGGATCTCAACTCGCCATTTAGCGAGCATTCATCACGGGGAATCAGCTCCAAACCTGTGTTATTTGCATGCTGACAGGCGTTGCCAAAGAATTTGTTCCCTCGGGAAAACTTTCGACCTGATCGGTGGGATTTACGACAGCAGAATTAAAGGTTTCCAGAGAGGAACCACAGGAGGAGTTGAGTTGTCGTTCCATGCTGTAGAGAAGTGTTTGAAAGCCCTCAGAACACACTGCAATCAGCACAACAGTCAGACATCAGAAGTGTTGCACACTCGGTATGATTGTAGCCATTTCTAGCCTGAATCTTTGATGCTATCATTCTTTTGCTAATGCGGTTGTAATTTTTGTGACAGGGAAACATGCTGCTACATTGCACCCATTTGACACCCCCCATCCCCTTCCCCTCTTTTCCCCATGAGGCTTTTACAGCGCTTCCATGTCTCTGTCAGACGTCTCTTTCCTCAGGTAACTGTCAAACATTTTGTGTCCTGACAGGTGAAATGCGACTCCTTGCATGAATACAGGCGCGGCGATGACACGTCTAACCTCTGAGATCAAAGACGTACACGTAGAAATGGTCCACTACTGTTACGGTACACGTGACATTTGACCTTTGAGGCTGATGGACAGGGCAGAGGGGGTAAATGAGCGAGCTATCCAGGAATAAAGACAGCATGTGCTAAATAAAATCTTTCATTTTTATCCCTCTATTTCCTACAATTGGCAGTATAATTGAGGTTTATCAGAGGCAGCTCCAGTGCTATCAGCAGCAGCTCCTATGTTTGTGATATATGCTGCCATTCCCAGGCTTGGCGCTTCTTTTCACTGATACTTGGGAATCTCATTCATTCCTGAGATATCACACCCCTGGCTTTACACATCTCCCCTCTCCACATTTCTCCATCCTCACTTTGTATCTCACATTATCTTGTGTACTTTTATAATGTTAGAATGCAGCCATTGCTTCACCAAATGTGCATCAAAATCAAATGCAGTTAAAGTTTTTGTATAAATGGCTCTCAGATAGCGTGGCTCTAGATATGATAACGCTGGCTTGGTTTTTCTTTCTGCTAATTTGAGCTAGTTTCTCTGGAAAAACATTTGCATTTTTATTTCTACATTTAAAACTAGTAAGGTAAACTGCTTAGCATCAGCGTTGTATTTTTGAGCCTGTTATAATGAAATAATTGTTTCCGTGTCTCTGTTTGTGTCTTGTTTGAGTGAGAAAGGAATTAAGCTCACGTTTAATTGTGTGTGTACTGAGAGGGTTGTGTGTTTGGTCCCCGTGTGTGTACGGCTGCCTGGAGGCTGTTGTCGAAAGACTGAAGTGTAAATACCCGGAGATCAGGACTGGTCACTGTTCAGCCCCATTGTGTTTGAACTCTCAATTACAGGCTGGAGAGCGGGGGATGTTTAAAGACACATGCCTGTCTGCTGATCCACCAGCACTTGAACCACTCCCTTTGGATGTGCAGGGAAGAAAATGAGTTTGTGATTTGAAGCTGTTATCTTTCTGCTTCCGTGGACGACAATAACGCCTGTCCTCAGGTTGGTTGGGCATTATCATCTGTGAAATCGACTCATCTTTTCTTTGACTGCGCCATCTTTCTATCTACGAGCTACTTTCGAGAGGAAAATTAATCACTATTGAAGTTTTTATCCCCATTTGTGGTAAAGGAATCTGTAATGCATTTTGATTTTCTCATGGGAAATGTGTCACCGTGTGTTGCTTTGCAGGGATAACTGCATCTAGCTGAACTCATGTTGGTGTCCTGCTTATAAGATCACAGTCACGTCACACTTGCGTGCTGCAGGACGGTGATTTCACCACTCAGACTCCACCAGCCTTCAGGTGATGGTGGCTTCAGGGGTCGTGTTTGATTGTAACCCGACACACCTTCGTTTTTCACTCCCTCTCACCCATGCGACACAATGCTCCTTTGTGTCGCGCGAGAAAGAGTGACGCGACTTGCCCGCGGCTCACGAGTGTGACATTACATGCGTTGTGATGTGCGACGACCAGCTTTAGGAATGTTAAGTGGTAGAGGGTGCGTGGACGTGATGGTAAATAGTTTTGGTGATAGTGAAGATACCTGCACACACTTGTATGTGGTGTGTTTAGGTCACAGGAAACATAGCTAATCCAAGAGGCAGCTGCTCTTCAGGGCTGAAAGAACTGACTGAGGATCTTAGATAACCTGAGCCCATCCTGTCCAGGTGAAAGACATCCACTTTGTAGCTCCGCCCCCCCCCACCCTGAGACAGTTTGAAAGGAAACACTAAAACAACAGTCGGGACAATCAAAGGTTCCCGAGAGTGATAGAGAACCTATCCATAGCTAGTTAACCAGGGTGGTCTTTTTATCTGTCTGTTAGAAAGAAATCAGATAGCAGTCTATCCTAAGACCTCGAAGCTCACATTAGCACTCCCTTTATGGTAAATAACTTCCCACCTACACCTCTCTTCTTCCATTTTACCACTTCTGTGCCAATTCAAGTTTATATTGTTCCACCATGTAATGTAAGCACGTACGCTGCACCACACAGGACCAATCCTCAGCTTTAATGTGCAGCTCTAAGTTAAGGCGTCCACGGCTGTCTGGACGTAACAACAGTGTGGAAATTAAAGATAATATATCTGCTTAAATGGATTAAGATGGCATGTTAAAATGTTTTAAATCAGTCTCTGTGCAGAAGGCAAATGAGCAAATTTAAGGAGAGGTTTTTGAAAACGAATCAAATCTTGACACCATAATTGGGCACTCCTTGATTGGGCACTGAGCCTGTGCAGCTCCGTGAGCCATGAAAAGCCGTTCGACAACATTGTGTTTACACAGATGTTATTTTGTCAGTTTTACTTATTGCCGTGTCAAAAAAGTGTCAGGTAAAACCTTCCTCGTGGGAATTTGCAGTTGCACGTTGCTGTGGCGTTGCGTTCTGCAGCCGGTCAAATAGCTCTTGACTTTCCAGAAATGCTGTCTTGACTCGATGACCTCGGCACTTTGCACAAATTACTGGTGGGTGATGATACACACGTAGCGCCTTTACATGCTTTTGCTACTTGGATGTTTACAAGAGCTTCTTAGACAGCCATGTTAGCAGGCTAATTTCCAAGCCCTTAATGACACATAGGGCACTTTAGGATTAAGTAAATCAATGTCTCTGTGCCAGTTAAATTGCTGTGTACGCTTGAGTAAATGATGGTGATTTATGATCAGTCAATAGCGCTTTCAGGTTCAACGATAAATTATTCCACAGACTCGTCATCGGAGGGTTTTTATTGGATGTTTTTTTCTGGAACTTTTTCCTTCAGGAGATTCCACACCTTCCAAATTTACAATCGTTTTTTTGAGCTTGTCAACATGCGAATGTTGGTTTTCACCTCGACTTTACCTGCAACTTAACTTCTTGTTATTAATAAGTATTTAAAATTCCTTGATTGGTAACAATCACCACGCGTCACCTTCTTCTTGTCACACTGGAATAACACACAGAAAACAACGGTACATCTGCACAGGTTGAAGTAGCATGCTGCATATGCATCAGCACAGGCAGACTGCATGAGTGCTCACAATGCTAACGAGCAGCGCTGACACCACACCCCACCCTGGGTCACGCTTGGCTCTTACAGGCGGGGCAGCTTAGGGTCCTGTAAACATTTCAAAGGACGAGACTAAGATGTGCAGATTGAAGCTTTGTGTGCTTTCTCCAACCCTCCGGGGCTCCTCTCAGAGAGTTGAAACATAGATGCAGACAGAGGGAGCAATTTCTTTGAACTGAGCCATCCTCCTTTTACATTTTGGACGCGGTGACTCATGCACACAAAACAGAACTCACCCGTGTTCTCGTATGACTCGAACTCACACACAGGTACAGTTTCCCTCTTACCAAACACAGCTCACACACACCGCTGTAGACTTTGCTGTCAGCCTTCTTCCCCCGGAGTGTTGAGGCCAGGTTTCACACATAGATCCCTTCCAACTCTTGTACAGGAGGAAAAAAAAAACTTGCCTCACCTTCTTCTGAAAAGTCTTTGATTTCAATTATATCAAAGCTGAGACTTGTTTTTATCCTGCAAGGACATCTTTGACACTGTGTGACCTGAACACAAGATTGTGGAGTCAGAAAGCTGTCAATATTTTTGAGTCACAAAGATCCGATCGTTCCCGCTAGTTTCTTTTCTTTTTTTTTAAGACACCACTTTCAGCACTCACCGCAGGTACTTTGGGCAAAGAAAACATGGCGGCGCTGCCCCTCACAGCCTTCAGCAGCACAATTAGGAATGTTGGACACCTTTATTATGGATTAGACCCATAATGCCTTTCTGTCTCTCTTCATGTGTCCCATGTGATGTTGGAAATAACAAACATGCTGCTGTCTGCTACAGCTCCACCTTATTGAATTACCTTCTACTTTACAGTGAGAAGCTCTTTGTGCAAAGTGTGTGCATGACTTGGTGTGACTGTTGCTCATTAGATGATCAGAACTGAACTTTCACCTCCTATAGTTCCCTCCAGGAGCTAATTCAACGTCTGCCTGAACATTGGCTAATGCTACTCAAGTCCAAGCACGCTTTGCCAGGTCCCACCCCTCCGTGCACGCTCGACGACGGCAGCAAGGCTCATCTTCTGACCACAAACACACAAACAGTAGACATTTGCCACACCCCCAGGCGTGTGTTGGTGCATATTTGGCATGCAGCAAAGACAAATTAAAGTCTTTGAATTTTGCTTAGCATTCGCGAAGGCGAGTGTCTGGTTGGGGTCTGCTCTCTGACAGGCCTAATGAGGCAGTGCAGGGTCGGGGGTCAGGAACTCTGACTCTCACTTTTGGGCCATGGGAGGTCAGACAGACATAATAGTGTCTCAGCGGCTTTAAACACAGGTCTTATCTTAATAAACGGCCACTTACTGCAGGGTCATCTGGCCTGTCTGCTCGTCTAACCTTCTGTATGTCAGAGATAAGGTCAGAAACATGATGGAGAGCAGTAGGTGAGAAGACATATTCATAGTCTGGAGCAGCAGAGGATTCACAATCACGATCCACCTGGAAAACCTTAACTATGCCGTCTTCCTCTCCACCTCCGCAATGGCAAATACGAGCTCCTTTAACATGACAACCGTGGCAATTGTTAGAAAGTGTGAATGTGTGTTTTCAAATGCTGATTGCTTCCCTGCCTCCGTGGCCTCTGAAGTGATTGTTTTCACGTGTCAAAATTCACACAGGTGATAATGGCCTCGCGGGACAAAGCGGGGCAACTTTTGTGTATTGTGCAGTTCACAGCAAAGATCTTTAAGAGAGAACTGAGTTTGTTTCAAGACTTTTATTTATTTATTTATTTATTTATTTATTTTTGGCTATTCTTCCTATGGCTTTATTTTTGGATTAGCTACTGTGCGGAGAAGCCGAGAGCCATGTGAGTGATGTGAGGAATGAGTCAGTCCAGCTCAGAGATTCTACTGCTAACGGTTTCCTGACTGTGTCGACAGCTGGCTCTTCGGGCCCGGCATGCCACGGCCCTTGAATGCATTCATCACCGCATGCACACACACCTAAAAATCTACGCAATGTGGAGAATAGCTGCACACCTGTCTCACCACTTGCTTTTTCTGGAACTCCGGAGCGCGCACAGAGCGCCTGGGTCAGCTTGAGGTGTTTCCATGTTACTGCAGCCAATCATGCAATCTAATTTCCAGCATCACCATCTGAGTATGAAGCTTGCATTAGAAACTTTCTTTTAGTAATGAATCTTGAAAAATAATGCAAAATTCCACCCAAATACAAGCAGTGATGCAGTTATGATGCAATTATGCCATCCAAAATAAAAGAAAAAACACAGGTCTTGAATGTGTACGCAGTAGCAAAAATGTCAAATGTAGCGATTCTAATCAGCACGTAACGCACACCGCCGCAAACCGAGTATTTTAGGGTTGTCAACAGGTGATGCCACAGTTATCCCTGTAATTAGAATTAGCTCTTTTCTTACTGGGCCCAGCTATGAAATGATGAGAGAAAAATACTCTCTCTCTCACTCACACACACACGCACACGCACGCACGCACACACACACACACACACACACACACACACACACACACACACACACACACACACACACACACAAACGCACAAGAGGGCTGCAGGGCTGATGAAGTGGAAGTGCCCTGTCATTACACAGGCGATGACAGCAGAGGTGGGCAGACATTGCTCTGGCATACCTCTGGTATTGCGTCTCTGGGGTCTGTCTTGTATTGCCCAAAAGTCTTATTTACACTTTTATACTTTAATATTTTCTCTTTGTCTCATAAGATTATACAGTAAGTAACTGTTACCGTGGTTACAATGTAAAACAGCTTCTGACACACGTTAAGATGGCTACACATTGTATGTCTCCTATTCCTCACGGTAAAGGTATCGACCACCCATCTGGATTAATCCTCAGGATCAACAGAGGACGCTTGTTGCTCTGACACACACGATCGCTTGTACCCAAATAGAAGTTTCCATCCATTTAATTGTCTCTACATTCCAGTTTTCACGCAGGAATGAGTTCACCTCTGAGCCATACCAAGACACATCCTCATTGTTGCGATGGGTTAGGGAACTGTCTCAACTGTAGGTGTGTGTGGGTGTGTGTGTGTGGGTGTGTGTTCTGGAATCCAAATGCATTGAAGAAATTGGCCTGCTCAAATTACGGAAGCAGCTGATTCACGCAAACATCGAAACAAGTTCTAACACAAACGAATGGTAGCGGGGCTGTTGTTTTCCATTTCTGATGAACTCTAAATCACAGAACCAGTTCAATGAGTCTCTACGGGGGTCAACTGAAGGGATGAGCAATGGCGCGTGTTCTTGCAGGTCGAGCCGAAGCAATAATTTACCCCCCCAGAATAAATGCCGCATTTTTATGTGAGCAAAGATTAGAGGGATAGCTTGAGAGTGATTTTTTTTTAATTTTTTTTATCAGGAAACAAAAACGAGAAAGGTGATGGACAGAATCTAAGATGACTGAAAGTGACGCACCTCCCCACCTCTTTCTCTCCTCCTGTGGCCGAGTCATTATCACACACCATCCTTGTCAGCTGGGTCACGGAGGACAATAAGCTGACATTTAAGTGACCCTCAGGAGGATGTGAGGAGGGAGGGAGGTGAAGAGGTAAACAGAAGACGAAGAGGAGGATGACGACGGGATGTGGAAGCCCCGGCGAGGATAAGAGCGAGGGAGAGAGGAAGAGAGTGGAATGAGATAATAGGTGGACAGGGAAGTGAAGTGGAGGATGGAGGAAAGAAGCGGGGGCTATCCCACATGTTCCCCCTTTTCCTGACTTCAAAGATTCCCCCGGTGAGAAGGAATTATTCTCCTCCGCTCAAGCGTACCGCTTTGTTACGCTGCTGTTTTATTCCCAGAAGCCCTCTACCTCCGTGGCAACTGTTTCTAATCCCTTCTGAGGTGAACGGTCTTGGAAATGAGGCATTCAGGGGCTCTCCTATCATGCATTTTCTACTTTGCGTTCCTTTTGCTGCAAAATCAGCAGTTTCTACTCTCTGTCTCACTGTTGCGATAGGTTCTTCTTTCCGTTTGCCTCACTCAGAACACATAATCTTTTAGTAATTCCTCGAGATTAACAGGATGGAGTCTCTGACCACCAATCCCTATAAAAGGGCCTGTAAAATCCGCGCACATGCAGAGCACTTTATGCACCTGCACTACCCTCCACAGTCTCTCCCAACTATTCTTGTAGCTGAATCAAAGAAAGAAAAAAGGTATCTCCTTTGTGGCTTGTCCAGGGGAGCAACCTCTTGAGCTCAGCCGGCAACCGGCCTGAGCGGCGCTGAGGCATCTGTGAGAGGAGCAACAGTTTCCGTTTGCTGGCTGCTCTGGATGCGGAGTAATTACACACATGGATAGTTGTCAGCTTTTAAGACACTTCTGACATTTCAGCTCTTTCAACAATTTGTAGTTTCTTCAGGACTTCCCAGTGTTGACAGTAGGTCCTGAAAGCCAGCCTTCGGGCTCAGTTGCAGTGCAAAACACTTAGAGAGTGGTTTTTGCACCAGCATTTCCTATACATTTGATTTGCTTCTTCCTGACCTCAGCAGGCTGACGATAGATGAAAGAGGAAAAAAGGAGCATTCTTTTGAGCTTTTTTTTTTTTTTAAATAGCTATTTTGCTACTTGTTGAAAGATAATTTAATCAAAGTCCGGTTTCCCTCAGGGTTAAAACATTCACAAGAGGACGGACAGCAGTGACGATGTGCTTTTAATGTGTCGGTTAATTCACAAATAATGTTATTGTAGATTTATATGGTATTTAAATGCACAAGTGCATGGTGGTGAGTAGAGGTAGAATGTAGGAGCGTATCACTTTAATGCCTGCAAGAGTGCATGCAACATATTCAACAGGCATTCAGCAGGTGTCGGAGGGGTATTCAGGGGTGTCGTAAAGGGTCAGTATCCCCTGGGCTTTCTCCCGCAGCAGCAATGAAAACGACTCCATACATCTTCGCACACAAGTGTCTTGAAGATATGCCCAGATCTCTATTTAAATCCTCACAAGTCTCTTGGTTTCCCAGGGCAACACCGCTTTTTCTCCCCAACTCCTCCTCTCCTTCTTTATTTCCACCCTGCTTTGTTGAAAAGGGCCAACCGTGCATTGGCTGGTAACTAGGCACCCTATTTATCAGTAACCAGCACCAACAATAACTGTAACCCGACACCTCCTCAGAGAGGCCGCGACAGAGCAATACAGGGTCGGAACAAACCAGAAAAAGGAAAAGAAGTAAAACAGAAACCCAGGGACCAGAAGAAGAACTAGTTCTAATAAATACTCACGTCGGTTTTTATGTTGAATAATCTTCAAGCTGACCTGCTGCTATATATATATAATGTTAGTTTTTTTTAAGTAAAAAGCTTGGCTTCTGAAATGTTAGATTTTCCAACCTCAACAAGTGTTAGTGATGGGATCGATTGAGGGGGGAAAGTAGGTTTGTGAACTACACAAGGATGGATGAGAACAGAGAAGCCTCAAACAGCAGGCGGGGGGGTGGGCGGACTATTGGATGTCGGTGTAATAGATACTCATGTCCTATTAGGGCATTCATGGCTGGGCTGCTTTTTTGAGAGAGCAGTGCAGGCTGACCTGTGAGTGGAGAGAGGCTTCAGATCAGAGCACCCCCTCCTCAAAAAAAGCTATTTGTTCCCTGTGAGCTTATCAGGTGGGATCAATGCAGGGGTGTTTGTGGGTGTGTGTGATAAGCAGTCTTTTACTCTGTGTGTCTTTGTTTAAATGGGCATCGTGGAATTTAAAAGGGATGTATCGGAGAATGTTGTGTGTGCACGGTGACCGTGGGCGAGGCTGTGTCCTCCATGTAAGTGAGCGTGTGTGAATGAGTGTGCATTCCTTGTTATAGTCGAGTGGCTCTCCTCTTCAAAAGAGGGGAAAGGCCCATTTGACTCTTCACCTCTCTGCCATCTCATGTATAAGCACTTAAAAAAGGATCCAAAGGTGCAAATACCAATCAGCCATCCGGGCGCTTGACATCTGTCTGCCTGAGTTACATTGGTACTTCAGCTGCACCTGTCCTCTACAGACCTTCATTGAAAAAAACACAAGTAACATTTAGCACTGAAACCTCAGTTTTTCTTTATCCTTCATCACCACTGTGACAGGCAGCAACACCCCATTTATGTTGCACCATAACTTTTGTGATGTCATTGTAGATGACAACAGGCTGTGAAGAACAGTTTTCTCTTTCACTTTATTTTCGTTCTAGGGCATCATTGGGTTAATGGGAGGATACTGAGTTTGCGGATCTAAGCTCTAAAACCAGTTGCAGACAAAACCAGCTGTGTTGGATTTGACTGCTCTGTGCAGCAACAGAGTGGTCTGTTGGCAACGGATCAGAACTTTGATCTCTTCTTGCCTGTAAACTGTTTTACAGCTGTTCCAATTATCTTCATCTTTTGTTCAGCGTCTTCTATATTTTGGACACATGAAACTGAAAATATCTTACAGAAAGATGAGTTGGAGATATAATCTTTCAACTGATAATCCTCCAGAGAGATCATTTACAATATAGTTCTACAGTTACTGTTGAAATTCTTTTCATGTCTTTCTGCTATAGTCTTATCATTTCCCAAAATAGGATTTCCCATGTTTGCATAACACTGCGTGTTTACTGTGGCTGTTTTGTTCCGCATCATCTGTAGAAGAAGGAGCTGAGTGACACCTGGAAACTGACCTGGGAGCATTTTAACATGAAGAAATGGAGGCCTTTAATGCGATTAGGTGTCCCAGGAGTGAGATGTTGTTCGGGGAGGTGCAGGACCAGGGTGGAACTAAGTGGATGGAATGATGATTTAAAATCAATTATCAATGTGACTCTACAGCAGTGGATCGTGTCATGACATGAAATGTTATAATTTAGTTTTTGAATAAGCATCACATGCATAACCAATGTTTTTGAAGAAGTTGTATTTCTAGTTTGTTTAGTCCAGTTTTAAACATCCACCCTGTTTTTACCTCCTAAGACTGATGTTTTACTTCCATCTCTGCATTTACTTCCTTACCCATGACTACCTGTCACAGATGTTGGTTCTTGTCATGTCTCCTTGGTTAATTACCTCCCGTTGCAACAGTCCAGCAGGCGATAAGCTAACATGCTAATACCGCTCAGCCCTTGCACCCTTGAAACAAAGTTAGCCATTCAGTTCGGGGCTTGTTTTGCATTGTCTGACCTCCGCATCTGGGCTCATTTGGTATTGTCTGGCCAGTAACAGTGCTTCTATTCTTTTTACCCATCCCTCCCAGGGATCCTAAATGGGACATAGATATTCTAGCCAGGTGGGTTCTTGGCTTGGTACTCGGTGGACCTGAGTGCTCTCCTTAAGTCCTGCCTGCAGTTGTGAAGGGCTTTTTGCTTAAAGGTGAAGGTAGATGGGAAGTCTCTCCCCAGCAAAGGCTGTTGGTACAAAGCCATAAGGTTTCCAGTTATCAGACTGCAGGTTTTTATTCTAACTGTCAGCACTGCAGATGTTCCAGCCATGTTTTATATGAAGGGAAATAGTATATAGTATTTATACTATAATTATTAATCATTGTGCTATCTTAATCTTGAATTAGCTGTCATAATATTATATCAGTATCAATAATATCAAATGAGCTTCTTTTGTTGCTCTCAGCAAGGCATAAAGTCGCAACACTAGTGACAGTGAAATACGATCAGGGCTGGCTTGTTTTAAGAATAAATGCATGAGTTTTGCAGCTTGTCAAAACACTGTATGGTCATCTATTTGAAACAAACGTTTACCAACTAAACATGTCCCTTTGAGCGTGTCGATAACCTTCCAAGCATAGTAGATGTTCATCATTTGATGTATTTGCATTTTTGTTGTAATTATGTTGACTGTGCAAGTATGGCTTAAGGCAAAATCCAAGGCAAAGTGCACTTTTGCAAAAGGGGCTTGTAACAACATGAAGTTTAACCTCAAACATGGTGCACACTGATGTGGCTGAAGGAGTAAGACGAAACAGACCTTCCACAGTTTCTCACAACTCCACCGGGAAGCATTCTGATCTGATGCTTCATTGTACAGTTGAAAAAAAGTCTAAACTTGTTCCAAAATTGGCTTGACTTAACTAAACGTGCATTATTTCTCAAAGTGTACATGGAGAGTTTGGTGGACTGCTTCAGAACTTTTGTGCCCCGCTTTAACCACCTGTTCACAAGGCTGCTGGATTTGCTCAAAGGCTAATCTCAGCATGTAATCCCACCTGTTTTCTGGGATGTTTCCCCTCTGACAACCTCAGCCCACACCCAGTACACCCTCGGCAACACTCCCAACCATCCCCAGCCCCTGCTGAGGGTGAAAGGAATATTTATTCCTTGCTGCTGCCATGTTCCTAAAAGAGACACCGAGAAAGAGGTAATTTCAGTCGTCTGGTCTGTAGATCGCAGAGAAGATGGAACATCATCTTTGTTTAGTTTGTCTATTCTTGAATAGCTGCAGGTGTGAGGGAACTGACCTGCAGCAGCTGCTTGTTTATGCAGCCAGACTCGGTGATATATGGTCACACATGTACAAGATGGAAGTGAGACACCCACACATGCACTGCTAACCCTTTATCTGTCTCCCTTCAGTACTTTATTGCTTCTTTCGTTCCACTGTCTTAGCTCACGCTGCATATTAAATGACATACCATATATCGTGCTGGCCTCCTCCTATTTCCCACATTTCAGCCCAGTGTTCCCCGTGTCCATGAGCTTCATCTCCGAGTCCGACTGTGTTCAAAGCTTAAACCTACCGAGACGCTGTGCTTTAATCCGATGTTCAGACAGGCATACCTGAGAGAAAATACAGCCCGAAGCTCCGGGATAGGGACGATGGGACCTTACACTAAATGCTTCGAGATGCGGTTGGATGTGCTCTCACGCTTGCAAGTTGAACAAGGAAATAATGTTTACCCACAGCTCTTGCTGCAAAGGAGGGCTAAGCGGCAGAAAATGTATATTATGAGAATTTCCTTAACACAAATATCCCTGCTGCTTTGTTAAATCCAGAAATTAGTTTGGAATTTTCCCATTTAGGTCTTGTTCTTCTCCATATCATATATTCAGCAGTATTGGAAAATATTCCTTTGATGTGAATGGTTTCAAAGTTGGGAAATAACTTCTAGCAAGAGTCTGGTGCTGTAGATTTATGTCTTGGTACCCATAAATCTCATCTTTTAACTTCCTGCCTCCAGCATTCCTGTGATCACTCATCTACCCTTTGTTGGCTGTTGTTCGTATTTGAAATCACATAGTGCATCGTGGCTAAACAAGCCGAACAATTTAAAAAGAGGTAGTTTGTGACTGGAAAGTGTGAATCACAGCATTACTGCAGCAGATGTAATTGGTCCACACCCTAGTTTTACCACTCCTCATTCAGATTCATTGGAACTTCATTTCAAACAGATCCAGCTTCATTGGCCTCAGGTATACCTTCGATTTAGCGCTGGATTTATTCATATGTAACTTCACCAAGATTTTTTTAAGGCTTTGTGCATACCTTTATGTGCTTTCTAACGCTACGTTCAGTCCTGAAATTCATCTTATTAATTCACCTACACAAAACTGTGCTCTTTTTTTTCTGCACAGCTTTGGTGTTGTGATTTTCGACACATTGTGATTGAATGAATTCACGTTTTTGCAGGGGCCATGGGTTTTCTTGGCACACAGGATGTGTCCCTGTGTGTCTGCAGGCTGCTGATATATGATCTGATGTTGGCGCTGGCTGCCATGAGAGAGAAAACGAGATAAAGAGAGGCACAACCTGACATCTTATTGGACTCTGTCCAGAACTGTTGGAATTTCCATTGGGGGGAAAATACAGAAAATGGATAAATTGCATGTGGGCTCACGAAGGGATTACAGAGAACTAGAAAATAGGAGAGTCTGAGCAGTGGAGATGTTCTGTTTTGTGTTCCGGTGATACATTACTCTGTTGCTCCTGAACTGTGTGTCTAACCATATATTTAATATATTTTTAATTTAATTTTTCTGGCTCTTCCCGATCAGTTGGAGGCCTTCAGGTGTGTCCAATAAGCTGGAGCAGAGTGTGTCTGCTCAGTGATTGGCTGGATGTTTTGCTGTGTGCATTCAAATATCTAGGCAGGAAAATGCAGATAAAGGCTGAATTATTTTCATTGACTGTTGTAAAACATTACCTAGGCAGTACTTTTTTCTGTCTTGTTGCATTTATGGTGCTCTCTTGAAGCTTCTTTTGTTACAATAAATTACAGCAGGAAGGAAATAAGACCTTCAGGTGAGTAAAGTAGAAGGCTGAAGTTGAATATCTGCTTTTGATAAATAGAGAAATCTTAATTTGCTGTCAGACAAAGACACTCGCATCTGAAATGTGTGAAGTGGAGCTCACTGGTGGGCTTGACACCTCCCTGAAACTGTCGCAGCTACAAACGCCTCGTTTATCTGCTGTTATTTTGCCAGCCAGCCCTGTTGCGAACTGAACAAACGTTTCGGTGACGACCTCACGGTGGAGGCATTGAAGTGGTGAGGCCACCAGAGTGATCTGTGCGTCCCCCATCTGTGAGACGAAGCAGATGCATCACAAAATCAAGCACCAGCATCAATTAGAGCGTTTGTATAGATTTGAGTAAATCCAACTTTATATTACCATGCTTTAAAAAGAACTATGGAATAATAATTCATATATGTGTGTGTGTGTGTGTGTGTGTGTGTGTGTGTGTGTGTGTGTGTGTGTGTGTGTGTGTGTGTGTGTGTGTGTGTGTGTGTGTCAGGAGCTGCTGAGGCTGTATTTACGAGTGTCAGCTGCACAGAGTGTGTGAATGATGTAAGGTGGCAACAATGAGCCCACACCGTAGACTTCTGCTACTTGTGTGTGTGGTATACAGGCAGCACATCGGGAGTTGAAACATTTATGAGCTTTTTTTCCCTTCTTTTATTTGCAGTCATGTGTCGTCACACAAACGCGACTGGTGTTCTGTGCTTCACAGCTCATTAACGGCTCATAGACTTGGCAACCCCGTCTTTATTGCCAAAATTAAGGATTCCAGTCAGTGCATAAATTATCATATTTATTGCATAATATCCAGTCTTCTGAGGATTGTACAGTTCAGTAACAAAATCATAATGAGCTATAAAACAATAGTGAGCTGATTTATACGGGCTATCAAATGGGCACATTGATGCTTATAAAATGTTCTAAAGGTAATAGAGATAAGGGAATGTTTATGGCTCATCATTTAGCCAGGTACAGATGATAAGATGATACAGATGATAAGATGATACAGATGATATTCACCCCCCCGGTTCATTTAAATGAATGTTTTCTGCAGGGTGGCCCTGTTTTTGAGATAGCATACATCTTTCCATGGCGTCTGCCTGTGGCACACCCATTTCCATAGTTCAGGCCATCCTCTTCGTGTGTGACCCCAAATACGTTCTATAAATAGTGTTGTTTGGGGTGCAGCTGGAAAAAGAACAAATCTCTTGAGTGGGATTTGTTATTTTCAGGTATATAATGAGAGTGAATGTTAATTAACTGAAGGACTCGCTAGTTTCACCCATGACAGGTATGCGTATTTAAGTGTGTTAAACTATTTTTTGACACACTAACTAGTATTCCCTGATGTATATCTGTTAAGAAGTGGGACAACAGCCACTTCTCTGACCAACACTAACAGGTGCAAAGTGCTGCACAGAAATGCACCGACATACATCTGCTCACACTGTGCTGAGCAGCCTCAATTCCAGATTATTACAGCAGCGTTGCGCCCACAGCTGCTGCCTAATGTCACCATCCTGTAGCATTTTTTTTTTTTTTTTTTGTCACCCTGTCACCACCCATGCACAATCGTCCCTATCAGTCAGTCAGCTACTGTGCAGCAACGGACATTTGTTCTGTGCCCATTTTGAGTTTTTTGTGCCCCTATAGTCAGGAGTTGACCTCCAGTCTGGTTAGCTGTTGGATCGGGACCCCATCGATAAGCCGGTCTGTCCACACTTGTCTCTGATCAACTGTGTTTGGGTTGTTGAAAAATGACCTCATCTGTGTCTGAGAGTGACAGGGCAGCTGTTCCCACACCCCGCCATGGGTCTGTGACCCCTAAACCGACGTACAGTTGGAGACACACATCTAACACTCTTGTTCTCCAGTCTGGTGCAGCAACACTGCAACCTGACACATCTCCTTATTCCACTTCAACAGTATTATCCCTCCTGCAAATTTCATCTGGTCTCACCACCTGTTGTCGGCTATATTTCAGTCAGCCCATGCCCTAAGCATCCTATAGAGCTCCCTTTTGCCCCTCCATAGGTCAGGCCCCAACCCCGTCCAGTTGCAGAAATCCTCAAGTGATCCAACTTTGCTCTGGTTGGCCACCACTTAATTTAATCTAGTGGCAAAAGTGCTACAGAGTAAACAATTCGGGCTGTTAAGCTGCAGTGTAAAGAGTTCAGATAGGAATGGAGCCAGATGGTATGAACACCACCAGGACGGTGTTAAAGCAGTGGGTCAGGAGCTCAACACTGAGGGGTTTGCTGCTCTCTGCTGCAGTTTTTTCCTGAGATAATCCCCCCCCCCAATCTTCTACAGTAAACATGCACTTTAAAAATACTTCATGGTCTAGACATGTTTAGAGTGATTCATTATCATCAGCTCATGTTAACTACACAGATAATTAGCTAACATCTAATTGAAAAATGAGATAATAATCCCCCCCAAAAAAGAATTGAAATATAGACATTTTCTTGAGATGTACAGATTGCAGGGAGGGATTCTAAGCAGATGTCCAGGACCATTTAAACCTGAGCCAATTGGTTGTAACTTATATGTCAGTCATGCTATTCCAGGAATAACCTGTTATTAGTGAGGAATTGTATGTGTGGTATCACAGAAAATGAATAATTGGTTATGTGGTTGTGGTCTAGGTCTTGGAATTGTGTCATTGAAAATTCCTGCAACACTGTGCTGTTGAGGACCGTAGGGGACCTTCCAGGGTTTGGTTGTTAGCTCTCTGCTATTTGTGTCCAATCCCCTGCTGCTATTTTAAGCTGCCAGTAAATAAAGGTAACTGTAAATATTCTCTTTCCCAGATGGCCTCCATCGTGTCGTGGTCGTCTGCACGCTCCGTGTCACCATCATCACCGATGACATGCTGACCAACAGCATCACCGTACGTCTGGAGAACATGTCCCAGGAGCGCTTCCTCTCCCCTCTGCTCAGCCTCTTCCTCGAGGGCGTGGCTGCCGTACTCTCCACCAGGAGGGAAGCGGTGTTCTTATTCAACATCCAGAATGACACCGACGTTCAGGGCTCCATCCTCAACGTGACCTTTTCGGCGATGCATCCCGGAGGGTCACAGGGCAAAGGGAAGTTCTTCCCTTCTGAGGAGCTGCAGGAGCAGATCTACCTCAACAGGACCCTCCTTAGGCTGATTTCTTCTCAGGAGGTAAATGTTGCACAGAAGCATGAAGATGCAGACAAGCTTGGAAATTTTTACCAATCCCATTTATTCCCTCCAGGTGTTACCCTTCGATGACAACATCTGCCTGCGGGAGCCTTGCGAAAACTACATGAAATGCGTGTCGGTGCTGAAATTCGACAGTTCGCCGCCCTTCATCTCCTCCGACACAGTTCTGTTCCGGCCCATCCACCCCATCAACGGCCTGCGCTGCCGCTGCCCCGTTGGCTTCACTGGGGACTACTGTGAGACAGAGATTGACCTCTGCTACTCTGGGCCCTGCAAGAACAATGGCAGATGCCGCAGCCGAGAGGGAGGGTACACCTGCGAGTGCATGGACGACTTCACGGGTGAGTCCAAGCCCTTTTTCACCATTCCGTTGTCTCTCTTGTACCTTTGACCTTCTGAAAGTCCATGCATGACGTTCATGTGAACATCTTAGACATGCTTGCCCTCATTTATTGTCTGTTGAATGGAAAGACTTCTAAACGTCTTTAAAGATATTTGAGCCAGTGTGCAAATAAAGAGCCACTGTAAACATCCAGGATAAACAGCCAGCACAACCCTCCCTTATAAATCTAAAATTACTGGGACTGTATTGCAAATGTGCACGGGCTTGTGTTCCTTCTGACGGAGGATACATTCGCTTTCACAAAACCGCACTGTCAAACCGCACTGACGGGTTATAAAATCCTGCACCGCCTGCCTATTGTTTAACTCGAGGTCGACCCCAGTTCAAGTAGGACAGTGCTGCAGATGTTACACCACACACACACCCACCCACGCCACCCTCACCCAAACCATCCCAGCTAACCCCCCCACCTAATCCTCAAACTTAAACCATGTCTTAACCCCAAAACATTCCATTGAAGAAGAAGAACCCAACTAAAAATTAGGATTTTGGTACTCAATATGTAGTAAATGTGAGCACGCACGCACACACACACACACACACACACACACACACACACACACACACACACACACACACACACACACACACACACACACAAACACAGGTAATAATTGCTATTCAGTGGTGTATGGCATACTGACTTGTCAAACCAGATTCATCTCAAATATCACTTGTCTCACGTGATTAACTCTCACTTTCTTGTAGATTAGCACATCATCGCTTCTATAATGTGAAGGTAATTAGTTGTGGTTTTGCTTGAATGGTGTCACACCCAAACTTTGTTAATGTGCCACACCAAATGTTGGTGTTTGACGCAGGATAACATATACTGACATACTTAGATATTTACTGCTTAAAGTGCTGGCAGTTTTACAGTCTAAGTGTACTCCACTACAACCAATAAATTTTTTATTTAAAAAAAAGTGTTGTATGTGTGTATGTTTAGAGAAAATATGCAATTGTGTGGTAAGAATTTGTGATCAAACCTTAAAATGATGTGACAAAACTGCAAACTAATCAGAAGTGTGCTTTATATGCAGGATTAACACAATCTATCGTTAATTTAAACCCTTGCTTTTACCCTAAGTCTGTGAAAATAACAAAGAGACTTAACTCTTAACTTAAGCCTGGAAACTCAAAACGTTACAGTGTTCACATGCTAGCTGATGCCTTGAAAACTTTCAACGGTTTCATTCAAGTCACTTTACAAAATATTTCTTGATGTCAGTGAGGTCCCTTCCATACTTCCCCCTCATACACCTGATACCTGACTGGCTGTCTCCCCCTAATAGAGCCTTTCTCCCTCTGTCTCTCCCTCCACTCTCATTCTCTTCCTCCATCTTATCTGATTGTAATTACCTGATTATACCTGCCTTTGTCACTCACTGACCTCGTCTCGCCTTCTCCCGCTCCCCGTGTCCGCCCTTTCTGCTCCAGCCTTGACCCGCATGTCGATGCACCCCGACGCTTTGACGGTCACAGTTCAAGTCAAGATAGTCGGGGCCCATCAGGAGCCATTATGGGGCCGATGACAGGGGGGGCCCTCTCTGTCCTACTTGTGTTTCCTGGGTTATAGTGAAACAGATCCCGTAATTTGCCCTCGGAAAAAAGGCTTATGTCGAGGAGAGAAGGGCCATTAGCTGGTTCCAGGCAGTAATGTTGGAAGTCTGAATGGCTAGAGCCTGTCTGGACTGTGGGTTGACACGCAGCCACGCAAGCAAATATCTGTCCGGTCTAATATTTTGGTGGTTGGGGAAGAGATCAGCATCCTGCAGATGCTTTTTGCTATCAGATCTGATGCCAAACACTCATGTATCAGCACATATGTAACACAAGTCAAGGGCATTTTTACATTTAGTTTCCAGAAACCGTATTCACAGCAGCTCTTACATAAATGTGCTTTGTGGGGCTGTGAATAAACTCTGACCTTTCTTTTTGATTCCCTCTCGTTTCTACCCCTGTATCAGACTCTTCTTTGTGTCCTCTCCTCTTCCTTCACTCCAAATATGGCCAAATTGTTGGCCCAGTTTTTAGCTGGCTCCCAGAAACAGCCAACAAACCAAGCTTTGTCCTTTATTACTACTGTTCTTGTTCTTCAACTAGTGTTTTTTACAGGGCCTTAAAACATACGACTTACAACACTGAATGACTACATGACCTATAATCAAAAGCATCTTTGTAAAACAACTGGATTCTGAGCAGGATGTACTCCCTTGAAACTATATTTCAGTCCACCGTGGATTAAAATCCCTTCAGAGAAGAGATAAAATGATAAATTGAGATGTTGCAATGACTTCATTCAGCAGATAAAGAGTGCAGACTCACTATATTAAGAGGCCTTGGCTTCAATTTCATGCAGAAATATACTGTAGATTCCATAAAACTGATGGGAAATAAACTTATTTTCTCCTTTCTCTCTAATAGGTGAGCACTGTGAGGTAAATGCATCATCAGGCAGGTGTATACCCGGCGTGTGCAAGAACGGTGGCGTATGTGTGAATCGTCTTGCCGGTGGATTCATGTGTGAGTGTCCACCAGGGGAGTACGAGAAGCCCTACTGCGAGATGACCACGCGCAGTTTCCCCGGACAGTCCTTTGTCACCTTCAGAGGCCTGAGGCAGAGGTTCCACTTCACCGTGTCCTTCATGTGAGCACCTTTCTCCTGTATTTCTTCAGTCAAATCCAATAAAATGGAGTTTCCCTCTCAGAATACAAGATATATCAGAATAGCCCCATTTCCACTGCAGGAACACACTGAAATCAGAAAACTTGAGGTGCAATGGCAACGCAAACTACAAAGATTACCAGAATTTTTTTTACCCAGGGGGATAAATTCCCGGTAACAGAAATTTCTGGCAATGTTGGTGGAAAAGGGGCTAATTCAGTTTTTCCCAGGTCAGACAGGGTTTGCACTTTAACACTAGATCAGAAGCAGCTTCAGCTAGCTTTGCCTACATAACATGTTCACATTTTTCAAGATGTCAGGAAAAAGATGTAGCATTTCGGTGTAAATCTAGTAAATTCCCATATTGTATACATTGTAAATATCCAAACAGATGCAGTAACACTGACAAGACTCGTATAATTATTATTCAGAGGATAAGAGTTCAAAGGATAAATATTGTCTTTGCTATTAAGCTGGTAAGCATGACATGCTAATGCCGCTGGCTGCTTGCCTGGACATATTTGAAAGTTTTTAGCTCACCGCACAGCAGAACATGTCTGTGTTACAACAGCATGTTTGGTAAACTGTGTGAGTAGTTGTACCGATAAATATAGCGGAGCTGTTGAATTCGCCAAAGCAGAGTTTGTCCGCTTGGGTGTGCCGAGACGTGTGTACACATGTGCGTGCACACAGTATAGAAATCAAACAAACACGCGCTCGCTCGTCTATGGCTTTCGGATGTGTGCTCATAATCCCTGTTAAGCAAGTGGGTGACACACGGCAAATATGCATTGAGAAGGTGTTTATTGCACATTTCGTCGCTATTAAAAAGAAAAAAACGGCAGAGGTGATAACATGGGCAGTGAGAAAGTTTGAGCGGTGAGAAAGTGAGAAAACAGGAAAGGCTGCGTGATGAGTTTTCCTTATCAATGTTTGGCTGCAGCCATCCTGTCTTCCTGCCCCGCCGGTCCCACTGGCATCTGTCGGCTGACTCCTCTGCCCTCACCTCGCACCGCAAACACACGGCGGCACACTTTTTACCTCGCAATACACACTCACCGGCAGGTCCTGGCTCGACTGCGCTGCCCTCATGCATCATCTTAGGCAGGGGAAGCGCTTCCTCTTTGCCGTCCGTGGGGCTCAAACATCCAGTGCTTCCTTTCCAAGTGACTTTCCCTCCAGAGCTCCTCGGTTCTTTTGTTGGAAACTCATCTGTGAGGCCTGCGGCGGCTTAGTGCTGCTCTGTTTGCGTTGGATCAGTGCTGAGACGACGTGGACAGGAAGCATCAACCAGTCCAGGGGAAAAACAGCTAGAATTCCGACTGTTGTTATTGTATCGTTTATAATATAAATCCACTTAACATGGTGAAGTGTGTCTCAGCATCTACGTTTTTGTTTTAATATTTCTGTACAGGTTTGCTACCAGAGAGAGAAATGCTCTGCTTCTCTACAACGGCCGGTTCAATCAAAAACATGACTTCATCGCCGTGGAGATCATTGATGAACAGATTCAGCTCACCTTCTCTGGAGGTTAGGCCCTATCACTTGTGTGTGTGTGTGTGTGTGTGTGTGTGTGTGTGTGTGTGTGTATGTCTGAAGTAATCATTATTATAGGATAAATAATAGAAACTTAAAGAGAGAGACCACTAAGTGACTCTGGAAAACATTTTGGTTTGCAGAGGGTGTGTGTGTGTGTGTGTGTGTGTGTGTGTGTGTGTGTGTGTGTGTGTGTGTGTGTGTGTGTGTGTGTGTGTGTGTTTTATCGCTGTGCATGTGTGTGTCAGTGCAGATGTGGTGTTTGAACACGTTCATGTGTGTTTTTGTACAGGTAGGTAAAAAGGTCACCTGTTTTTACGAATGTAATGTCGGCCGCTTTCACAGAGGAGGAGCTGTCAGACTGATTAATGATAATGCACACACACACACACACACACACACACACACACACACACACATATCACTGACCTACAGACCTACACACATGCATACAACCATATGTGAGTAATTACATTCTCACAGTTAATATAAAATTAAATATGTATATTTATTACGTATATCAAATCGATATTTCTTCAGGTGAGTTGCTCAGAGTGGTTCCACTTTCCCATGGTACCATACTGGGAGGAGTCCAGTTAAATATGATTGTTGCGGTTGAAAGGCCATTTGGGAGCAAAGCCAAATTCTCATGCTCTGCTTCAAATCTGGAATATGACTAAACCTCACGCACAACCATCAGATTAAAAATTGCGGAGCCTTCCAGGTTTTAATTGTTTGCCATTTTCCCCCGTCGCTGCAGTCAAACTCCTGAAAGAAAGAAAGGAGACAGTCTGCCTTTTTTCCACCGCTCACGTGCGTGGCCAGAAAACATCACTTATTAACTGTCCGTCATGAATGCACACAGATGTCGGTGTTACGCTGCTCTTTACTCATTTCCAGAGGAGCAGTGGATGCCTGCCCTTGACAAACAGAGTAAACCCCAGTAAATCTCACACCATTGTGCTCCACAGTCTTCTCCCAGAGACTCATTGATAATTAATGCCAACTTTCCTAAGACTTGATTTATGATCACTGTGTTCGACCTTGTTTCTTTGCACACTTTACAATAATAAATGTAGAATCATGAATTTTCCTCCCGCACTTTATCCATGAATACTTCAACCCTTCATCTATTTAATGTCAAAGTAGTGGTTTAATTCCCTCCTACCTTTTATCTAGGGGAGACCAGGACCACCGTGTCTCCATACGTTCCAGGTGGGGTCAGCGATGGCCAGTGGCACTCCGTCCAGCTACGTTACTACAACAAGGTAAGCGTCTTATGTCTCCAAGACCAGCTTGTCAGTTAAGGTGTGATTTGGAGAGTTTGAAGTAAAGGTAAAGATTTTCATCAAGTCATTCATCAGTGATACTGTAATTAGACAGCGATGACAGGAGTTAAGATAGTCCCCTCCAGCCACTGGCAGTCGGAATTCCGACAGGGGTATGCTGCTGCCTTAGCCTTCCCGGCTGACATATAAAAGTATCAGGGCCTTGCTTCGAGCTAATGGGGGATTTTCTCACCTCAGCTAATATGTGATATGTGGTTCCCACGATGATTGTCTCGTGTCTCTAAAGACATATTTAGCTCAGTCTCAGACAAGAGAGGAATAACTTGCAAACTAGCTTATGTATTATATTTGAAGATGATAGCTGGTGTTCATTTCCAACAAACCTCTAGATGCTGTAGGCCTTGTTCCTAACATCAAACCAGACTGGAAACAACATAACAGCAGTCCTGCCTGATGGATGATAAACATCATTCACTGATCAACTCTGAAATTGAAACCAGCTCTGGCTTATTTATGTGGACGTTCATTCCACAAAAGCAGATCTGAGCTGCCAGGACATGGACAGAAGCTCAACTCGGGACCGTGAAATGCATGGTTGGAGATGGTTTCTGGGTTGTTGTCATATTCTTCGAACAGTCGCAAGCTAAATTTTGCATTGTTATGCCATGACGATTGCTTTTCATGACACATAACAGCGATTTTAATCTTGTGGTTGATCAGCGTTATCTGCCTGCCTTAACACAGCAGCAGTGGTTGATGCTATCCGCACACTGTGTGTTTACCCCAGCTCATATGTTTATTTAATGCAATTCTATTTGTACTTTTTTATTCACTTATTCATTCCTTCCATCTTCTTCTTTCACATTTTGACTCTTCCATCCTATACCTGGTAGTCTAGAACTGCAACATGAGAAAGAGCAACGTTCACTCGCCGACAGCACACACTGTGTCACATTTCACACGTCGTTTTTGTTTTATTCCCGTGTCTGTCAGCGTCAGACCCGGTAGCCATGCCGGAGATGTACGCACCAAAGTGGAAAAAGGCCGCTGTGATGTTAGCTTTTTAGTTGCGGGGCACATCTGTATCGATTCATCTTTGTATCACAGCTGCATGTCTGCCTCTTCAAAAGCCTTTGTGATGTTGGAAGAAATAACAGAGATTACAGCAAGATTAATGACTTAAGGTATCATTGTATCCTGTAAGATGTCAGCATAGCCTTTGTTTTGTTGTCCAGTTTTCAGTGAGTTTTTTCGTTTCCATGTCTAGTAGATTTCAATTCCTTTTTTTGCTTCTCTAATCAATATAGTGGGTTATGTATGCGCATACTGTATGATCTCAGTGTTATGCGTGCTATGTGTTATGGATATGCGTGTATCCAGGCGTTGTTGTTGTCTAAAGCTGGCCAGATGCACATTCTTCGCTGTCAATCTTAATACACACACCTATTTGTAATCAGGTGACACATTCCGCTGAATTAGCCCGAGGCTACCAACTGACACAAGGTCAGCTTTTCTTCACATGGTGAATGATCAGAAGGCAGATACGACTGTATGACTGATGGTAATGTAATCCTACATTACTTGCTGGAGGGATTAGGAGAAATATATACGCGAGAAAAGAAAAGGTAATATTCTCACCAAAGATTAGATGTGTTGACATGTGAATGTTGTTATGAATAAAGGCTTAGCAGGAACCAGAGACATCAGAGGAGAATTCTCCAACCGAGACGTCATGCAAATATGCACAAATGCACTCATATAAATATTTTTGGGTTTATAAAGGGAGTTTTTGAGTGGCATGGAGTAGAGAAATTTGGTAGTTAGTCTCATTAACTTCAAAAGTAACTTAGCTATCATATCTGCAAGAGATTAATGGTCATCTTACACAATACATGCAAGTCTACTTATAAAGAGAAATCTCTTATTGTTTAAACAGAAATGCAGCCAGTGATCACACACACACACACACACACACACACACACACACACACACACACACACACACACACACACACACACACACACACACACACACACACACACACACACACACAGATTTATGATGTCAGATAATGAGGCGTCCAAAGTTATACTGGGTTTCAAGACTTTCCTTTAAATGCTGTTGCTTGGAGTTGAGGGGCGGCATGTGCTTTACAAACAGAGGGCAAAGGTCAGGGGAGGGGTTGGCATGACAACAGACATTGACCAGCTATTGTCCCAACGATCTGGGTCGGTTAGGAAAGCTGCGTGTGTACATTTGTTTGCGTCTGGGGGGAGGAGTTTGACATGTGCACGTACACACACACACACACACACACACACACACACA
>BJFM01000160.1:128131-173557 GCA_016586285.1 Arothron firmamentum
CCCCCCCCCCCCCCTCACTCCCCCTCACTCCCCCTGTCTAAGTAGCTTCCAGAGCCAGACCCTGTATTCAGTGTCTGAAGCAGGACCGGGATCACATAGTCTGACTGCTCTCTATGCTTTGAGGTTTCACACACACCTTCATCATTTTTTAATGGTTTACAGTGCAATGGTGTAATCAGCTAGAAATGGAGGACACTGACATCGTTATAATCCCATCAGGTCACATTTTAATTTCAGTGCGTCTGTCTTCATCATTTACACAAATTAGTCAGGCTGTTATGAGTGTGCAGTACGGGTAAATTAGAAACACTCTTGTGGCATTAGCTTGTTTAGACAGGTAGATCTCCAAATGAATTCACTGGGATATCAGAAGTTGTGATCATGATGACGTATGATAGAAAACAGGCTGTAATTAGGTAATATTTTCGCTGACTGAGTTTGGTGAGCTGGTTTAAATCCAACCAACGCACACTCTGACGTCTCTCTCTACATGCAAAGGAGCTGACAACCTGGGTTAATGTCTGCAGGTGTACCTCATATGTATTTTGCAATGGTCACCTTATTTTTGCACGGTCTTGTCCCTGTCCAGCCATGCCATCTCCTCAGTTCTTTGATGGCCAGGCCCTGGTCTCCTGGAGTGACCCAGACATTACTGTTGCAGTTCCATGGTATATGGGCCTAATGTTTCGCACCAGGCAACCTGCTGGAACCCTGATGCAGGCCAATGCTGGACTTTCCTCCACCATCAACCTCATGGTGAGATTTCATTGTTTATAAAGTGGATTCCTGACGGAGAGGTCATCATCTTCTGCACACGGGGAACTGTTATAGCGCTATAATTCTCTGTGTTCCATCATTTAGGTGAGTGAGCAACAGCTACGCATGGAGGTAATGTCAAAAAATCATCTGGTCGCCACCCTGGGATTCCCCCAGGTCCGCGTCAACGACGGCGAATGGCATCACCTGTTGGTAGAACTGAGGAGCGTAAAAGACGGAAAAGACATCAAATACATGGCCGCTGTGTCGCTGGACTATGACATGTACCAGGTACTGTCAGGTGCATCGCACTGAAAGGACTATCAACGCTTTGGCCAAGTTTTGTATAAGAATCGTTTCCGTGTGTATTTTAAGCAGAAGTCAGTGGAGATCGGCAATGAGCTGCCTGGACTGAAACTTCAGACTCTTTATGTTGGAGGCTTGCCTGCAGCAGACAACCACGTCAGGAAAGGATTTGTTGGCTGCATACAGGTACTGTATATGTGTGTGCATGTGTGTGTGTTTTGCATACGTCGTGTTTTTTCTTTACCAATTATTCCTCTTCGTCAGGGTGTCCGTATGGGTGAGACATCGACCAACGTGGCCAACGTGAACATGGCCCAGGGATTGAAGATCCGCGTGGAAGACGGCTGCGACGTGGCCGACCCATGCGACTCCAACATCTGCCCCGAGAACAGCCACTGCAGCGACGACTGGAGCAGCCACACCTGCGTCTGTGACCCAGGTAGTGTGCACTTCCACATCCCCTTGAGTGGCTCCTCTTAAGCTCCTCCATATCACTCCTCGTCCTTTGTCTCCTGTAGGATACTTCGGTAAAGAGTGTGTGGACGCTTGCCAGCTCAACCCTTGCGAACATGTCTCCACCTGCGTGCGCAAACCCAGTTCCTCACATGGCTACACCTGTGAATGTGGACAGAACTACTACGGCCAGTACTGTGAAACCAAGTAAGCGCAGAGATTAATTCTTTTAAATAAACCAATTACATGAGTATGTTTACAACTTTAAATACTTTGATTTTTGCATATCTCACCAGGAAGACTAAAAGTATTATACGTTTATTTATACCTGTACATGTATACCAACACAAAGTGTGTTACTTGAGTGTTTCCAGAGAGCTCACATGAATTAGCAATCGCCAATTGAGAGCCAGTCATTTCCTCCTGAACCCTGACCCCTATGACACGCATCACATCCTGTCTTAAGCAGGATGTCGGGTGCCCCCCTACACGCCTGAGCGACCCTCCATACCTCCATAGGCGTTCAGTCACTGCTGCTGCCCTCATGCTGCCCTTATCAGATCGCATCGCTCAGGTGGAGATCGCATCACGCCAGACAGAAAGCAAGTCTGTGTGATTGTGTGAAGGACCCCCACCCCACCCCGCCCCCGATCGAAAGACTTGAAAGTGCAGAGGAAGTTTATTTCTGCTTCTGGGTGATGGGAGGTGGAGATTACCTAAGCAGATATTTATTTATTAGATTGTGTTGAATGTTTTACTAAGATTAACTCAGCTTTTTTTTTAAAATTTCACCTTAACAATGCAAAAAAACCAGATGAAATAAAAGAATGTATACATTCATGTATACATACATCACATGTTCACCTCATTCACTTTTTCGTTTGTTTCGTTTGGTCTGGCAGCGCAGATTTGAACTTTTAACTAATAAATACTACACTGTATGGTAAAAATAGAAATGACAGGAGCTGCAGATTAAAGCAGTTAATTCAAGTGTTGATACATTTCAGATCATTGTTTAATATAATGCTATTTCAATAACAGAGTGGAGAAGCCCTGTCCTCATGGTTGGTGGGGCAGTCCCATGTGTGGACCATGTAGCTGTGACACTAGCAGAGGCTTCCATAAAGACTGCAACAAGACCTCTGGAGAGTGTCGCTGCAAGGTAAAAGCAGTCTTGACATTAGCAAATGTGCTGCAAATTAGGACAACTGTGTAAATGTCGGGGAATTTTATGATAAATATATATATATGTATATATATATATATACATATATATATAAAAAACAGTCTTTCGATCAATGTACCATGCTTGTTCAAGTGTAACTGCTAATTTATGGCAGCTAATATTAGCAGCAGGTGCACATTGTTGGTAACCTGCTGTTGCTGAGTCATTTCTCTGCTTTACATCATCCTGTAATTTTTTTCTTCGTACACCCTTCATTAACAGAAGGCCGTGTCTTTGCCTAAATGTAACGTCTGCATCTTCTGCTCCTGCAGGAGAACCACTATCGTCCCGAAGGCGAGGACGTTTGCTACCCCTGCGAGTGTTTCTCTCTTGGCTCGGAGTCGCGGACATGTGACGCCGTCACTGGACAGTGTCCCTGTAAAGGCGGAGTCATCGGCCGCCAGTGCAACCGCTGCGATAACCCCTTTGCTGAGGTCACATCCACAGGGTGTGAGGGTATGTACATTTGCATTACCCTTATAAAGGTTTGATCAAATCCATGTGGGCATGACTTGAAACTACAACTGCGGATTTGTCTGAGGAAAATTTGAAAATTGATGAAAAGAGCTGGGGACCGCTCAGCCATACTTTTTATGCATTCTCAAGTTCACACCGTGAGCTCTGAAAACCCGTTCAAGCGTCAAATAGAGACAAATAGTGTCACTCACATCCGCCAAACTCTCAGCTGAGACGACTTCACGTCTTTGTCGTCACCCAGTCAAGCAGAAGAGGCACTTCTGGAGAGTGGGCTAACTTGGCAGTGGAGCAGAACCCTCACAATACAGTAGAGATGAATAGGAAACAAAACCAAAGTCTCAGAGAAAGGCAGTTTCTTTACAGTACGGCGCCTCAGGACGTGTTGCGATTTTCAATTCATAAGAGCTCCTTTTGAACGCGGCCTCGCTTCCTAGATTTTATGTCTCTCGGGTCAAGTCAAGTTGATGCAGTGAAGAAGAAATGATGGTGGGAGTAAAGATGGAAGAGGAAACGAAGCAGAAATTTCTTTGCTGGTGTCCTTTGGGTCAGCGAGATGTGACCACCCGCAGCAGCCCGTCTACCAGTCTGTCCCACTCTGCTACAAATACAACAGAACGACATCAAATAGATCCACGCCAAATCTTGTCTCACTTAGATAACAGGGTGACTTGTTTTAAACTCATCCGAAAAAAAAGGATGAAAATGATCTAATAGGATGAGAAAGTGATCAAAGAGTGGAATGTAAATGTAAAAAGTCCAAATTAGATATTCAGTCATGCCGCTAAAACAAAAACAATATGTTTATCTCATTGCAGTGGTGTACGAGGGCTGTCCCAAGGCCTTTGATGCAGGCATTTGGTGGCCAAAGACCAGATTTGGCCGCCCTGCCGCCACACAGTGTCCCAAAGGATCCGTTGGTGAGTATCTTTCTGATTTATAACACAGCAAAAGTTATCGATATTTTAATCATATACTGTCTGTTTTTGTCTCTGATTGGTCAGCTAACCATATTCCATCATCTTGAAATAAATAACTAACCACTTATTATTACATTATACATTAAAACTTGAATGTGCTGCCTTTATCACCTATGTATGTGAGTTGAACTCAACTTTTAAGTTCACTGACCTCTGCCAGTAACGTCACCATGGCGATGGCTTTGTTGTCCCCCCCAGTCCCTGATTGAACTTTTTATTTGCTAACACTGCTCGCAAACTTCCGTTAGCTCACACTGGCAGACCTTCTGGCCGTTTCTTTTTTCGCAACAATGGCTGTTGGAGAGACTTTGCATTGTAGATGAAGTCTTTTCTGGAACAAGTCTGCAGCAGGAAATGTTTTACACATAATCATGAGCACCGTGGACGAGCATCTAGATATTTAAACTTTATACAGGCTGTCTATATTTACCGGTGCATGCAGTTAATATGTATATTTTAAACTTACTGAATTTTTCATTTACAGGTACTGCTATCCGCCACTGTAGCGATGAGAAGGGGTGGCTCCAGGCTGACCTCTTTAACTGTACCACCGTCACATTCACCCATCTAAAGAAAATGGTGAGTGTCCTGCAAAAAGCATTATTTTTTCTGACTGTGCTCTATAGCAAGCACAGTCAAACTGGAGTTCTTGTGTATGGCTGGCTAATGCTAATATTAGAGTCTAAGAAAAGCAACGCACCCATTGTTTGAACCTGAACCCAATACTCAAGGCTTAAACGTCTCAAACTCCCTGTTAATCCTTGGACTGAACTCATTTGAATTACGTTTCCTCACGTCCACTCAATTTCTCCTCGCCTCGACCTGCCCGCTCTTCTCAACCTCCAGAATGACGAGCTGCGGCGCAACACTTCGAGGATGGACAGCGAGCGCTCCAAGGCCGCCGTGCGCCTGCTCCACAGCGCCACCACCAACACGCCGCACTACTTCGGCAACGATGTGAGGACGGCTGCCCAGCTGCTGAACAGCGTGCTGCAGTATGAGAGCCAGCAGGCGGGATTTGAACTCACCGCCATGAAAGACTCAGAATTCAATGAGGTAGAAAACAAGTTGTTGTGATGCTTTATATTTGTAGTCTCACAACTGGACTTTGAAAAGTTTAAACTGGTGTATAAATGTAATCCTTAAAAACAAGCATACAGTACTTTTGGCCCCCTCAGCATGATATTTACTGCAGTAACTGAATCCTTATTTCTCAGAACTTGGTGCGAGCAGGGAGCTCCTTACTGGATCCTACCAACAAGGAGCACTGGGATCAGATCCAGAAGACCGAAGACGGTACTGCCCACCTGCTCCGCAACTTTGAAGACTACGCCAACACCCTGGCTCAGAATGTCAGAAAAACCTACCTGAAGCCTTTCACCATCGTCACAGACAACATGAGTGAGTGGAAATGCTGTCAACTCGCTGTTGTGTCAACACGCGGTGAAAGAAAATTATGCCTGTCTTCATCCTTGGACTCTTCTTCTTGCAGTCCTGACTGTGGACTACCTGGATGTCAGGGACCCAGAGAGGGCCACATTGCCTCGGTTTGAAGACATCAGTGAGGCGTACCCCAAAGAACTGGGATCCTTTGTGCAGTTTCCCCAGTTCAGTCTCCGCCCTCAGGGTCATAGAGGTAGTTAGCCAACTGCTCTTCTTCTTTGTAAATGTGTTAAAAAAAGCACTCCAATCTTATCTTTTACTGACCCCACCCAGGAGAGTCCCTGCCTGCCCCTCCAACCCAGACTGATCCCCTTCAGGAGGAGGTGACGACAGTGTCTGACAGGAGACGGCGCCATCTTGAGCCCGCAGACCCCCTGCCAGTCGCCGTGGTGATAGTGTACAAGTCACTCGGGAAGCTCCTCCCGGAAAGATACGACACCGACCGGAGGAGCCTTAGGTAGAACCATTGCAGTTCCAAGGTCTACGTAGGAACATGTTTTTGTGTGGAGGCTTTTCTCAGATGCTGAATACGCTCTGGTCCATGACGAAATCGTCAAAAATATTCCAGGCAAACAGGGCCTGATTTAATGACAGAAGAATACAACACACACTCACACACACACGAACTCTCAGAATTCACCACTTACCGCTATTTATGCTGTTTGTCATGTTCTGTAAACTGAAACCAATCTTCACATGAAAAATATCTTAAATGTTTATGCGGGCGATAACATTTACTGGGAATGGAAAATGGAAAATCTTATCGGAGTGTGTTTAACCAGCGCACATATTTGGAAATACACAATGTGATCTGCGCTGTTGTCACGGTACCCAGAAACAACTCATACTTGAGTAGAAGTAAAGATATTAGGATACAAAAATTACATTGAGACAAGTGCTTTATGCTATATAGTGCATCTGTATATGTGCAAATACACCAGATTTACTATTAACTGTGTATTTACACATGTATTCAAGTGATGGTTTTGGTCACTCCACCCTATTTTTCCCCCCAGGCTGCCCAACCGTCCAGTAATCAACACAGCCATAGTGAGCACCACAGTGCACAGCGAGGGTCCACCGCTTCCTCCCGTCCTGGACCCACCCATCACCTTGGAGTATACCCTGCTGGAGACGGAGGAGAGGACCAAACCCGTCTGCGTTTTCTGGAACCACTCTTTAGCGTGAGCTGGCCGGACTGTTGCACATAAACTTTGCTTATTATTCTCTAAATTAGTTTGCGCTTATGTAAATTCCTGCTCTGCACGTGTTGGTGATTAGGGTTGGAGGAACAGGCGGCTGGTCGTCCAAAGGATGTGAGCTGCTCAACAGGAACAACAGCCACATAAGTTGTCAGTGTAACCACATGACCAGCTTTGCAGTGCTCATGGACATCTCGAAAAGAGAGGTAAAATAACGTATCCAGACGCTTATCAGAGATCCAGCAAGGTTCCTTTTTTTTTTTGACTAAATCATGATGTAACATCTGGTTGGGTCTCCACAGCATGGAGACGTCCTCCCCCTGAAGATCGTCACCTACACTACGGTGTCGGTCTCCCTCTTCCTCCTCCTGGTCACCTTGATCTTGCTGTGCCTCCTTCGTCGGCTCCGCTCCAACCTCCACGCCATTCACAGGAACCTGGTGGCGGCGCTCTTCTTCTCCGAGCTCGTCTTCCTGATGGGCATCAATCAGACAGACAATGTGGTGGGTGCAGTAAACATGTGCACGTCAGTCAGAGATAATTTAAGACGCGCTGAAATAGGCCGTTTTCCTTCAAAGAATCAAAACCTGCCTTTTTTTCGATTACTTCTTCTCTTCTTCTACAGTTTGTGTGCACTGTGATCGCCATCCTCCTCCACTACTTCTACATGTGCACCTTTGCCTGGATGTTCGTGGAGGGACTACACATCTACCGCATGCTGACAGAGATGCGGAACATCAACCACGGCCACATTAGGTTCTACTACGCCATAGGGTGGGGCATACCTGCAATTATCACCGGTGAGACCACCACACACGCAGAAATTCCCAAACACACACACTCGGCCCAGAAACGGAGCAACAGCTGGAGGCAGGTCGTCATGTTGGGACTTGTCTCGTCTGATGAGGTTGAGATCTTTGTGGGAAAATTTATTGTAGAGGTAGAAGAGGAAACCGGCTTTGTATCCCAGTATGAGAAAGATCTGTGAAAATAGCCATACTACACAAATACACGATGCGAAAGTAGGACGAGGAAGTTGGAAAAAAAAAAGAGAACACTGTCAGCTTGTTGCTGTTGTTGCTCAAACAGAAAAATATGATATTTAGGTTGCGTCTTAACTCATGATTTTTATTCCTTTTCTGTATCTGCAGGTTTGGCAGTAGGTCTTGACCCCCAGGGTTATGGAAATCCCGACTTCTGCTGGCTTTCTGTCCATGACACACTCATCTGGAGCTTCGCGGGGCCCATCTTCGTGGTGGTTTTGGTCAGTGCATGATTGACAACACTCACTGCATTCTTACCGTGTGCCGTGTGTCAGTTGAAGGGTTAAAGGTGTGGTTTCAACCCTCTCTGAAGGTGAACATCGTGATCTTCATTCTTGCTGCTAAGGCTTCATGTGGTCGCAGACAGAAGGCTATGGAGAAGTCAGGAGCAATGTGAGTTCCGTTTCATTTCAGAAAAAAAAACGGTCAAACGGTACTACACAGTGGCACTGATCAGGTTTGCCCCCCCACCCTCTCAGTCCCGCTCTACGAATGGCCTTTCTCCTGCTGCTGCTCATCGGTGCCACCTGGCTCCTGGGCCTAATGGCGGTCAACAGCAATGTGATGCTCTTCCACTACCTGTTTGCCGTCTGCAGCTGTCTGCAGGTAGTACAGCGGATGTAGATATATGATCTCCCACCAACTATTGCCACACTGTCTAAACTCTGAGCGTTTCCTTTTTGACTTTACAGGGCATCTTCATCTTCTTCTTCCACGTGATCTTCAACAAAGATGTGAGGAAGAACCTCAAGAACGTCTTCACAGGGAAGAAAATGGTATCAGATGAGTCCAGCACCACAAGAGCCTCTTTGCTTACAGTGAGTGCACATTCTTTACATTATTAATGTTATTCTGGAATTAATACAGAAAAGTCCGATTTTCATGTCTTCTCCTACTCGTCATTCATCCTCAGCGCACCCTCAACAGCAACAATGCTTACGAAGACGGCACAATATACCGCTCAGGCATCGGCGAGTCCACCGTCTCCCTGGACAGCACGCTCAGGTCAGCCAAGAGCCGCAACAGCTACCTGGCTTATGCACTCAGGTACATCACGCTTGCTGACCACATGGCTGCTTCTAATCCTCTGCTGCATGTTGTATGCCTTCCACAGATTCTTTGGGCAGTTATTCCTTATTTTGCATGGTGTCTCACAGATACTAACACACCTAAACACACACACACACACACAGTCGCACAGATGGTTTATGCGCATCTTCGTTTTGAGCACATGTCTTGCTTTTCTTTCGCACGTGCGTGCTTCTTGAGAGTTACGCCCGTAAATCTGCTTGCATGAATGATGATGCTGAGCTTTGCTGATGCATGGCACGTGACTTGAAACAAACCCAAGAGCTGTAATTAGTCACAAGCCAGGTAAATACATGTTTTGCTCTCCAAATTACATATTTTTCAGGTAACCTAGCTCATGCCACTTTTAGTAGGATATATTATTTAAACAGACACAGTTTTCTTTTAATTAATTCCCGCACATTTTTGTAATTAATGTAAACAGACTACAACTCATCCATGGCAGATATATTGCCTTACCACATCGCTCAGGTTCATTTTTAATCCACATTAGCTGTTCAGATATCTGTTCTCTGTCTTGTACAGCTGTATGTTTGCTTGTAACAGAAGACACACTGGAGTAAGGTTACATATATTGGATATTAAAAAAGACAGGAGTTACAGTAGAGGTGGATGTCGACTGCACGCCTTGGCTTGTAAAGCTGTCATCTCCGACTTGAGGGTCAAAAAGTGCAAAAAAAAAAAAAAAAAAAAATGCCAAGGGGAAGAAGTGGGGATGTCTGCCTGCAAAGGATAAGGAGACACGCAGGAGACATGTGAAATTGGTGGAGATGGGACTGTACCTGTAGAAGCAGAAATTTAATCCAGACGAGCCGAGCTGCTCCCTGCGGCTGCTGGCTCGTCTACAGACGGGACAGAAACTGAAGGAGCGTTTCTACCCTCCAGACAGTGTGTCAGTTCAACCTGGTTTAAAAAAAAGTTACAGGAGGTGAGAAAACAGGATTTAAAATGGGTTTGCACTTTCCAAGATGAAATATTTCAATTGGACTATAAACATTTATGTTCATGTGAGGCATTAAGACCTAAACTATGAAGGTTTATGACTCGTTAAATAACACATCCATCATTGCTGGGTCCTTGACCCACTTTCATCAAATCTTTTAAGTGAAGAGTTTGCGTTGAGAGACGGTGATGAGTATTTTCAACCTTCATGTTTGGGCTTGAATAAACTTCCTCCGCTCCGCACATTCTTTTATCCATCCAGAGAGGAATCTGGTCAGAAGTCCAAGGTTTCCACAGCCACGGTGAAGGGACACATGGATCTGGACGGACCTCTGTTCCACCGTAATGGCACAAAGGGAGACGGTGAGCTCAACCATTCGGTTGAAAAACAAACTTGACGTATTTATGAGGCATTCATAGCAATTTGTTTTTATGCCCCCCTTTTTTGGTTCTCAGATGACTCTGACTCGGATAGCGAGCTGTCGGTGGACGAGCACAGCTCCTCATACGCCTCTTCCCATTCGTCTGACAGTGAAGACGATGATGACATTGATGTGAAGCCCAAGTGGAACAACGAGAGGCAGCCTGTCCACAGCACTCCTAAAGGTATGCAGATGCTCCTAAAGAAGGAAGGAAGGAAGGAAGGAAGGAGGCGAATCATCAAATAAAAAATGCGCCAGACACTTTTGGGAATGCTCCTGTTGTTTAATTTTTACAATCTTTGCCATTTAGCTCGTGTTTCTTATATGTTTCCCTCACTAGTGGATTCAGTGTCCAATCACGTGAAGCCTTATTGGCCAGCCGAAGCCACCACAGCCAGTGACAGCGAAGACCCCGGTGGGGCAGAGAGACTGCGGGTGGAGACCAAGGTGAACGTGGAGCTGCACCAGGAAAATAAGCTCAACCACACTGGCGAAAGAGAGCGGGACACCCAGCAGGAGCGAGAGAAACCAACAGCTGGTAATGGCAGGGACACAGCGCCCCCTAACCAACAAAACAGCCACAGCAACCACCAGCCAGAGCAGAGGAAAGGTAGGGTTGATGAATTTTTGGAGGTAATAAAGTTCAGTGATGTAAACATCCAGTTTTATTTTAATTGAAATCAAATGTTTGTCTTTCCCAGGGATCCTGAAGAACAAGATTAACTACCCTCCCCCGCTTAGCGACAAAAACATGAAAAACCGTCTAAGAGAGAAACTGAGCGATTACAACTCCCCCACCATCACCTCTCCTCCCCCCATCAACAACAACACCTCCTCGCAGACCCCCTCTTCCGTAAACATCATCTCTCCCTCTTCTCGGTCTTCGCCTCTCGTCTCCAATGATGGGGGTCGGCCGGGCAACCACGACAACAGCTCGCTCATCAAAGCCCCTGTAGCCTCGAGACTGCAACCTACGGGGATCCCGCCGGTGGCTGTTTACCGGGAGACCAACGGGGGAATGCCGATGCACTTGAAGTCGGGGACGGTCAATGGAGGAAACGAGTCTGACTCAGAGTAAGTATGCATGCAGAGCGTATTAGCAACTTCCTGTCAACGCCTTCTTAATCTCACTGATACATTAAGTCTTAAATCAAGATAAATTCTATTTAATCTAAGAGGTTGCCACTTTCTTTTTATTGGAATTAAAAAAATAAAATGAAACAGGAAACAGTTTGCTGACCACTCTGTGCAGATTAATGGTGCACATAATATGGAAAATAAATGAGATTTGCCATTTTCTGGTTTGCATCACCGAAGTGAGCTAAATAGACTGCTAAGTATATTATAAAGACATATAAGTGTGACTAATAGTCTCATCTAACACTGGAACAAGTGAAGAATGTTATTTTCCGAAACATTGAACCCCACTTTTAACTGCGTGCATGACCGCAGCAAGCTAATCCAGTTCTGCATGATAACTTCCTGCATCCCTGCACTTATTACACTGCATGTTCTTGTCTTTCTTTGCTGTATCCCCGCACCCACCCCTCCTCCGCTCCTTCTATTTCCCCCTATTAACAGTGGCAGTAACGAGACTTCGATCTGACCTGTTAGGAAAACCCAGACCAGTCTGCCCCTATGAGAGGAGGAGCCAAGTTCCTGCCCAGGGAGGACGAACGGAACACTGGATTGTCAAAAGAATGTGAATATTAAAAAAACTGAAGACGGGCAGATGATGATGTTCTCCACGCTGGATCTGTCAGTCCATTGTGTTTTCTCTCTCCCCCTGGAGAGCAGTATTAGTTTGAGACGAGCAGGTTTACAGACGAGGTGGAAAGACGGGAGGAAGAATTAAAGGGAATTCTGTCGGAGCCAAATGTGCCAAAACCCTTGTCAGAAATGGACTCTGGGTGATGAAGAAGTCCCCCAGGATGCATAGCAAATCCGGAAAATGATGCTCCTCGTTTATGGTTGTTGTTGGAAAATGCTGAAAAGCTAGTTGATTTGTAATCCGAAGAATTTCAAGGAATACAAACGCCTTAAAACATCAGCCATTAATGAAAGTGCTCTCTGTGACCTTTGGACACAACTAACGGTGCTAAAACACACCAAGTGCTTTTTTTTTTTTTTTTTTTTTTAAACTCAAAGGCTTCTTCAGCCTCTCAATGCAGTGCATTCAGAGTGTAATTAATATGTACATATTTCTAAAGGTGAAGAATAAAATGATCTATTTTGTATTCCAGCCGTGATGAGGACAAATCGTGAAAGCGAAAATCATTTACTTGAAAATCAATTCATTTGGGAACACTTTTCAGTGGAGATAGCTTCCAGATGTGCTGGTCTAATCAGCCTAAAATAATCCTGAACTGACAGCTTCTGTGTGCATGCAGTAATTTCGACAATGCGAACACACAGTGCTATTAATGTTCCCGAGAGGATCCATGCACGCACACTGGAGAGCAGGCTTTAATTTGTGTAGTAAAAAGGAAAGGGAGGAATAATAGTAAAAGAGCTTATTTTTCTCTCTTTTTTTAAAGTATTTTCTAAAACCTGGTGTCATAAAAGTTGTAGACGTGATCATTAATATGCATCCTTTTAAGCACTCAGTGAATGTATTTCCCTGTATTTGCATTCTGTCATTCAAAGTACACAAATATGAAAACGTTTCAAAGTAGCAGCAAACATAAGCCAGTTAGGTTACTGTTTATTCACTCAATACCTTTGTAAAAAATATCGTCTGTACAACCAATGTTGCCCCTTCCTGTAATCAATGCTTTTCATATGTTTTTTTCCCTCTTTTGTAATTGATCTAAGACACTGGAAATGGTTTGTAACATAATGTATATTTATTTTTTATTGTTTCAAGACACTGGAGGAAAAGATGATTGTGACTGTAAAATTAAAGATGACATAATGAATTTTTTTTTTTAAACCATCCCGTATATGACGTGTCTGACTGATTCTGTGCCCAGAGAGAAACGTTAAATCTCTTGATGACTGTTAATCTTTGAGGAACAATGGTAGCTGCCAGGCTACGTAACTCTCCTGATCTAAACGGAGGGCACAGACAGATAATAGGCCCTACTTTGTGTGCATTTTAATATTTAAAATCATGCATTAATTATCTATCCTGGCTTCTCAATGAAATGTCAAACTAATAAGGGCAAGCATCGCTGTGAAGGAATGATATGGATGGGAGTAACAAACAAATGCATCCTCTGAAAGGTTTTTTTGTGCCATTTAATGGTGAGCCATCCTAAGGCCCCGTTGACTTGCTGACAAAAGCAGTCACACCATATCAAGACCTGGAATTTTTCTCAACAGCGAAACCCCTAAACGTGCAGTAAAGGTGGCATGCCACGAAGCATACCATGTTAGTTGTTTTATGCAAGGCACACTGAAAGGTTAGGTGGCAGGGTCACGTTTCGCCGACGTGTCGGGTGATTGTTGTTATGGCAACAGAAGCTGCACATCTCAGGAAGCACACAGAAGTGAGATAAATAGTCATTCCCCTATAGATTGTTTCCAGACTGGTGTCCTTGTGGCAGGAGGGACAGCTTTATCTAAAACATCCTTTCAATGGAAGCAGACAGGATTAACTGGAATACTCCAAGAGAGACTTTCTTCCCCCATGTGACTGTATCTGTTCTATTAAAGTCAGGCAAACTAAATAATTCAGACTCCACAGCTGGCAGAAAGTGGAGCGCTGAACGAGAAGGAAACGTTATCAGTGGTCCAAGTGCGCCACCTAGTGGTGAGAAAAGCTGTCAGTTCTGCAGGGAGTCATTCCTCCGCAGAGGACTTAATATGGCATAAATCTGTTTGGTCTGCCAAGTCTGGCAATGTTAAATGTCTGTAATTCATAAATAGCAAAAATAGTTTATCTCAATAGTATTTGGAAAAGAATGGGCAACGACGTATCCAATAGCTTTTTAAAATTAATTTAATTTTTTAAGATTTAGGAAACAGTAGTGCTTTGGTTGAAATACTAAACAGGTGTATTGTCAAAAATATGTAGTTTGGATCAGATAGGATTAAAGGATTTATTTTAATCAACCATGTTACCCATAAATGTTTTGCATCCAATTAATCTTTTCTTCCTCCCCGTGTATTATAACTGTCTCTGAATATTCTGTCTGTTGCATAAGACCCGCATGGTTGTGCAACCCTCTAGAAAATACGGGTTTGGGATTAGGAGGGTTATTATGGGGTTCCCAGTTGAACGCAAAGGGAGGATTTGAGAAATCTCGGCGGAGGTACTTTTCCTGGTAGACGACTGAAGAGGATCACTGGACAAAGAGTGTGTGGGTGAATAAAGACAAAACTGCACACAATGGTTAACAAAAGGGAATCCCGATGAAAGAATTACTCCTGTTGTTTACTGCAGCTCTGCTGGCATCACAAACCTGTGAGCAGGTTTCAATGGCAGATTACAGTATTTAGAGATCAGAGTGTTTTCAAAGATTTGACGTCTGCTTCTGAAAAATCCTGCAGCTTATCGAGGCAGGTGGGTTCAAGTATGCTGGCAAAAACAGGAATGAGTTTCAGATGTGTTCATATCAGGGCAGGATCTTAACTAGAAACACCCACTGTGACCTGAAATTCACAATTTAGTGTGTTGTCATTTTGGGTCATGTTGTCATGTCATGAAGGCTGAAACGAGATGGCAACACTGTCACCTAGCGGTACGAACATGAACATAATTTGTGTTTCATTGCAACTCTCGCTGTGTTCATTTGAATACATTTCCATTTCACAGAGGAAACTCAGGAACAAGATGATCATATCTGTCAGAACAAAGCCTCTGATGCTTTGCGACAGGTTGTTAGTCACAGGTGGAAAACTGGCTCTGGAAGAGAATATGGACAAAACAAGGATGGAAAGGTTGGTTTCATCTTGTTAGTATTATTATTTTCCAAAACTTTTAGATGTCTGAGTCAGGATTAATGACCTGAGTTCCTTTGTTTGCTTTTTAAAAAAAATTAAATTATTTATCTCGCCAAATTTGCTATTACAACAGCAACTACCACCATCATTACTAATGATAATGGTACTAAAAGTTCAAAATGACCATCGTCTGTGCATTGTTTGTAGAAGAAACGAGCGTCAGCCTCAGTTATTAAAAAATAAAAATAGAAATTACACATTCAATTAGTACTGTTTTAAAACCCATAAAAAGGCAGATAAAAACTTTCATGCTTGCTAATGTAAATGGGGTGACCACAGGGGGGCGCCAAAGAGGGGGCGTTTCCACTACGTCACATGTCGGCACCGACTTTCCGAGTTGACGGCCCCTTTAAGAAAGCAGCTCCGAGCGCTCACGAAATTTCCTCGGCTCCGGTTTTAATCAACAAGCGACGAAGACGACCGAGCTGCTACCGACAAACTCTGGGCCGGGGAGGCAGCTCATCGCAAACGTAGGCTTCGCGACGGAGGCTTTTTCGATTTTTCCCCCCCTCACCACAGACAGCATCTGCCGTTTTAACTGGAGGAAAGAGACTATATTTAGTCTGCGTCTGAGCGGATGTCGCTGGGATGGATGGACCGTTTGAGCGGGTTGCACCGTGACTGGCGCTGCTAATTTGGACGCCCAGAGCAGCAGGTGTACTGAAGGATAAACGGGCCAAAGGCAATCTCGGTGTTCATGAAACTTTGCTACGATTTACGTGCTGGGTAAGAAGCACATTTCCCCCAATTTTATTCGATTTCCGAATATCTGTCGTCACAGCAATTTAAAGGTATTGGCTTGATTGTTGAGGGTTAACCGTGGAGCAAAAAGTGGGTTTAAATGTCGCATCTACAGATAAAATAAATGTCTGACCATGGGAGCAAGGCCTGGTGTCAAACTCCCAAGTCAGTCTTGCATGATTTATCAAAGCCTTAGTCAGCATTTCCTTTTTGAAATTGTGCACAAAGTTCGCTTTTGTCTGCTGCTTTAAGACGACTCTTTTTTCTCCTGTTTTTTTTTATTTATTTATTTATTTTTTTAACGTGTTTGGTTTCGTTAGCGCTAAATACAGCATTTTATGACAACTGCACGCAAATACAAACACGTGGTCTTCCAGAGGTTTTGAACAGCGACGTTGTTTATTGACAGAAGGGAATATTCATATCCAAAACTTAATATGAAATTTCTGAGAGTTAAAAAAAACAACAAAAACAAACAAACAACCCCCCCCCCCCAACACATTCACATCCCATACAGTCAGAAAATGATATTTGAATGCTAACCATTGATACCGTCTTCTGACCCACAGTAACTCAAATTTGGTTTCACTTTGCCTTCAGTCGTCATCTAATTTGAAAGAAGGGACAGATTGACTTGTTGTTGGGCCAGTATTGATCCCTTCTGAATCCTTGTTTATGCAACTGCTTGGTCAAATAACCACAGCAAAGTAGAAAGGATGCTGCAGCAAAGACGCAATAGATGATTAGGCTGATGACCGCTGAAGCAGCACTAGTTTTTCTGGTGAGGACAGTTGTGAATTCTAGTGTTCATGTTGAAGATAAAGAGACATCAACAGGTGCCGGCATGACAGAAATTATCCCCACACAAGCTCTTACAGTCATTTTTCTTCCAGCAGATCTTGATCAAAGTGACAAACACTGGGGAGATGAAAGTGATACATTTTAAGTGATTTATGAATTGACAAACTATTAAAAAAAAAAAACATGATCTCTCATTTAGTAACTTCCTGTAGCAGCTGGTTTACTTCAAACTTCATCCACAGCATCAGCAACAAACCTTGCAAAAGGATGCACAAGTTTGTTTTAATGTCTACATACAAGCATGTTTCATAAATGAAGTAATTATTAAGGTGGTAAACTGTGGTATTAGTCTTGAACATGCATATTTCATAACAAAAACTGTCCTAAAAAAGAAAAAAGCACTTCTTTCTTTCTCTTTTGAGGCATATACATCCATCAGAACAAGCTGAATTCTTATGTTACATTTTATTCACTGCTTCCTGTTTTAGTTCATTTTAGATCACGTTGTTATCATGTGAAATGTAGGAATAAGCTATTTCTTCATGAATTGCACTGGTCTCCCCTGCAGTTCCCACACTGGTGATTTATCTTTGAGGGGGGGTGACCTTTAGCTTGCAGACCATTTCATGTAAACGTAATGATTATCATCGATTAAAATGTCAGAGGTCATCTTGTAACTGTTGAGACCAATCTTTTCTGTCTTTGCAAGGGTCCTGACTGTCCGCTGAGCTTGAACTGTCCCACTTGTGTTCCTGCCTGTGTTCTAAGCAACATTATTCAGTTTTTTTTTCCACTGCTCTCTGTCCTAGTTCATGCATGGTTGATAGGCGTCGGTTCTATACGGGGTAATTATAGATGGAGCTGCTGGCCCACTACCCTGCGTATAGATCGCCAGGGGTGATATACAGGAAAAGACTATGTGACCTGTTGGTGTTGCAGTTAGATAAGCGTGGTGCTGTACAGCTGAGTTTATGTTGGCCATTATTATCTGAGAACATGTAATAATGTGCAGAAGAAATTAAATTTTTGCTTGTGACATGTGAAAATTGTCAGTTTTGTTGTTTTTTTTTTCTTTTCTTTGTTCAATGTTAATAATTTGAAAATCATTTTAAGGCCTTTTTTTGTAAATATGGTTAGTCTGCGCTAAATATTTTTGATGAATATCCTGACACAGCTTTGAATATGAGGAGCATTCTTTCGTGGCAAAGGTCACTCGTCCGTCTCTTGGACGCGATGCATTGTGAGTTGCTGCCGACGTTCAGAGGAACACACAGCAGTCACGTAATCGTTTAGCTAAAAAAAAAAATCTGAAGTTTGCATTTGTTTCTTGTGTGATTTTGTTGGTGCTGTCCACTGGTGGTTTAAATAACCGAGGAAGGCGTGGAACTGCTACACCAGCAGGACTGATGCAAAATCAGGTGGTTATTGTGAGAACAGACTTCACCGTGACAGGTGTGTTGACACGAAGACAGTCGCGTTGATTAAGCTGCCACTCGGTACCTATGAAAGGTTGCCTAATTTCCCACTTGTGTGAGCACATAGGTGGACAATCTATGCTAGAAAAATACAGAAAGCTCATTTTTTTCTGATTTGTGAGTTACGTGCCACAAGTACAGGAAACCTAAAACCATTTAAATACATTTAAATACTTTTGTCCCCCTGCACTCTGATCCTTAAACTGCTGTGTTCTGTGTCTCCACAGGGTTGCCGTCCACCATGTTAAGGTAAAGCCCAGGTGCGCGGTGTTGACCATGCTTAAGCGCCTGGACAAGATCCGCTTCCGAGGCCCCAGGACACGAGACGACTTCCCGGATCTGGCGGAGTCGCCGCCTGCCTCCGACAACGAATGTAGCGAGGACGTGCAGCCGAAGCCACGGACGGCTCTGCGAGACACAGAGGACCTCCTGCGAGACCCTGTGAGTTTGTTTTTTTTTTTTTTGCCATTTTAAGTTGGTTTGTCTTTTTTGGTTTTCTATAACATAACGTGCACAATACTCAGAAAATGACTGAATGAAAATTTGAGTCCAAAATTCTCTATAATTCGAAGCGAGGAGAGCGCCTCGTTGATGGCAGATGAGGACAGAACAGAGACATTTATATGATAAAGGGGGAAAATTAAATTGAGCCAGCAATAAAGAGGGGAAGTGAAATCAGCAGAGAGGTGAAGAGATGGGAGTTAGCAGGACTGAAAATGGATTAAAGGAGAGGAAGTGATGAAGGAGGTTAGAGGACCGGAACGGTGGCTCAGATGACCGGCTCTCTGGAGGAGAGGATGGTGATGAATATAGTTCAGATCAGTTCCTGTTTCTGTCCATGAATTACAGTATGTGGAAAAGTATCATCGAGTCTGATGGCCCTTCAACAGTTTCCTCCATCACCTTAGAATTTGGTTGAAGGCCTCAATGTGTGCGTGCCTTTTTTATTCTTGTAATTTGGCGCTCTACCCCAGTAACGTGTCCTGCGAAGGCCCCATAATTGCTTCTATGAACTGTGCCCCCATAAGTGTACAAGCATGAGGGCCGAGCTGGTGTTATGCATTTGTGCGTGCGTGAGTGCTTGGCTGCACGATCCCACTGGGAAGGCTTCTCCCACATCGTGGTACTGATGAGTCACAATGCTGAGCCCTAAAATAGATCCAGGCTGGCTTTTATCCCTGCTGGGACACACACACACACACACGTGCATACCCACATGCATGATGCATATTAAACTTACGCTTTGTTTTCGCGCAGAATCATTATTTTAGTCTATGAGGGCGTTGATTTGGTTGTTAATCTCACCTTCATCGCGTCCTGTATTGAAAGGAGGACACGGTGTGTGTGTGTGCCCTTTGGCTGCAGCATCAGAAAATAGCCCCTGTCATCCATATTAAATAGGTAGAATGTCGGTGAGCAGATGGCCCTAAGTCATCTGCTCAGACCGCTGCATACAACTTCCCCATTTCCCTCAATAAGGTGCCCTCCTCACTGCGTTTGCCATGTTTTTCCACATCATCACTCATCGTCCGTAAAAAAGATGGGAGACCATTGACGCTTCTTATCCTTGTAGTATTAGGAAAAGCCAGATGTTTTGTGCTGAGGCAGCAGAGGACAGATTGCAGGGTCATCCAGCAGCAGGAGAGGAGAGAGAATATATATCTTTTTAATTCTTGTGTTGCAGTTTTGAAAGAGCTTCGTTAACACTGTTTGTCCAAAAATGCTGCATATGTTACAGCCCTTCTGTTTTCAATTACTGCTGTTTCTTTGTTGTTGTTGATCAACTGTGCTGACTGTAATTCGGCCTGTTGATTCAATCAGTTGATGAGAGATTAGGAGAGCAGGAGACGAGAAGATGCGGAGGATCTATGGAGGATGAACTGGAAAGGCTCCGTCTCTCCTGCAGACTCTGAACTCAGAGGCTGCTCGAATGTGGGGTTTTATTTTTGGCAGTATTTTTCATGGTGGGGCGCAGCTAGAATTCACAATGAGAGTGGACGTCGCATGCTGTCAACTCGGTGCTTAACCTCACGCTGTTGTGTAAGAGGCCTTACACTCACATTAGAGAGGAAAGAGGGGGGGCGTGTAGTAATTAATCATCTGATAATTATGCTGGTTGTCGACGCTTGACGCACTTTGATAATCAGGAGGTTGTTTTATTACATAAGGTGCGCTTCCATTATGCATCATCTTTAATCCAAGCCAACAGCAATTTGATAATTTTCAGTACTAGCTGAGAAATCTCGAATCTCAATCCCAATGCAGCAGGTCCTCTTTTCGCTCCCAGCCTCCGCTCCTTTCATGTCCGGTCTGCCTTCTCTGCTTTCCCCCCCGCCTCGGTTTAAAATCCTTTGAGGTGTTCTCTTAGTCCGGGACGCCCTCTGAGTCTCAAGTATCTCCCCCGCCAGCCCGTCCTGTAAAGCTTTGGGCCGTTTCCCAAAGCACGTTTTTCAGGCCAGTGCAAGTTTCTCTCTGTCGTCCTCTTTTCTGCAGAGAGCCACAGACGTTGCGGCGTCTAGGCAGACACACCGACCATGTTGCTCTCTGCTGGGTAGAAGCTGCTGCAGCGTGCCTCTTTTTTTTTTTTTTTTTTAAAGGACCCTTTCATCGAACAGCGATGCAGCGCTCGCTTTGCACAGCCATCACTCCTCTCCATCAGTCCTCCTTTCATCATCTTTTTCCCTCCTTTCCTTCACAGTTGTCACCTCTTAATAATTTCCTTCCACCTACATAAATATGGTGTTGCTAGATATGCGTGTCACGGTGAAAACCCTGTTGTCATTGGTGTGACTCATCACTGTAGCTCCAGTCAGAAGACGGAGATTCTCTTTTTTTTTCCTCATCCCATCTCACTTCTGCTGGAGCTATTCAGAAGAGGGGACGTTGGTGTGAGTCACGCTAATGTCTGTGGATGAGGATTCTATGAGGATTCTGCTTTTTTTTTTAAATATATTTTGTCTGAAATGAATTCTAAAGACTTTTCTTGCCTTGACCCTGGTTATGCGTCTACATCTGTGTCAGTGAACACTCTGTGTGTGTGTGTGTGTGTGTGTGTGTGTCTGTGCAGGCAGGTTCGGGGTCTCCCACCATGGCTGCTAACAACCAGGACTTTCAGAGGTCAGAGTCAGACAGACTCAATGAAGTTAAAGGTCACTTGGAAATTGCCTTATTGGAGAAGCATTTCCTACGTGAGTATGCAGAAAATCCCCATTTATCATAACCCTTTTATTATTTTGTTGTTTATTATTGTCGTTTATTATTGGTTCAGATGTGCTACTGTGATGTTATTGCTGCTGTGTTGAAAGACACATGCAAGTGTGACCTCACGATCACTGTTTACTTCAAATATTTCCTGTTTTCTCAAAAAGGTGAAGTGCCCATGACTTCTAGGTCGACCTGTGGCCAAACTCAGACCCCGCCCACTCTATTCACACGCTTGTCAAACCAGTATCCTGCTGGGGGACACTGGATGTCCTATACTGTGCAGGGTATTAATAGTGTGCAACAGACTGTGAAGTCTCCCCCTCTCTCCCACTGTATCCAAGAGGGTGGGAGCCTGTGAGTGTGAAAAAGAATACCTCAGGCTGTTTCCTTTCACTCTGCCTCTGCCGGAGCTGCAGAGACGGGATTCACTGTCACATGGTTGCAGTGCGCTGTAGATCGGCTCGCCGTTCTCGGAGCTATCTTCCATTCTCATGCTTCCTTCACTTCTTTCTTTGGCCTCTCTTTATTGGCTATCACTACTCTTCTCTAACAGTCTGCTTGTCATTGCCTGCTCTACTTTTCTGGGCCACACAGTCTTGCTTGTTTAGTCCCTCCTGTTCTGATTCAGCCTTTCTTTTAGATAAAACTTTTGCTGCTGGCCATAAAAAGTTAAATTTAACTTTTTTTTTTTTAACTAGCTACTTGCTGTTTGTGTTTATGGATCACAGCTGTTGCTTCATCATCGCCTCAATATTTTCTGTGTGTTTTCTTTGAGCCATCATCACCTCCAGTACACACTTCTAATAGTTTTGTTGTTGTCGATCTTGAGTGCCGTTTTCTGAAGTAATTGTACGCAGAACACTGATGCAGTCCATTACCACCTAACGGAGTCTCAGCCTATCTGCTCCTGCCCTCTGCTGCAGGTTCTGTCAGTCATTGTACTTTTTAGTGTCACTGTTTTTCGTTCTTTAATTTCCCACTTTAATTTGTGTACACTCTTTATTGTCAGTGACGTGTAAGAGGCCGCCTTATATGCTTAGCTATAGTTACTTAAAGATAAAGAGATTAGTCACACAGGACAATAAGTTCGTTGTTGCAAGATGTTTTGGGTTTATGTGTTGTGTAACAGCCTTTCTGGAAAATGCACAATATATGTATACACGGTTTGAAACGACAAGCCTTATTAACTCCAACTCATGTTAACGAAGTTATGTATATAATGACGTATGCTTGTCTTAATGTTAATAGCATTGTTTAAAACTATAAATAGAACAGACCACGATAACACAAATTCTTTCAGTTGCTGGCTACTCCTTCACAGTAAAAGGCTCCAAGGGGTTTCTTTTTAATAAGATACAAAACCATGACTATAGCAACCAAAAACTTCTTAAATATTTCAGGACCGTGGATAGAGGCACATGCATGAAAACATACAGCTTGATCCAACAAAAACATGAGAGAAAAGGAGAGTGAGACATTGGTGGCCTAGTCTTTTTTTTTTTTTTAATGACGCACCCTCTGGTGAGAAGATAAGCAACTCTTTTGGCATGTTGAAATTTCAATAATGTTGACAAATTGTTCAAAAATCTTGTCCTCTCTGTATTGGTTTTGTCCTTATTCATTTAATGGCTCATTGGTGTTTCTTCAAAGCACGCTTCTAAAGCTTCTTGGATCTCTTTCACACTTGGAGTGAGCAGAGTGTGGGTGTATTTCTGCTCTCTTTCACTCTCCTGCTGACGTCTGTCTCCCCGCTGCCTAAAATAAAGCCGGGGCCCACGCCGTATCTCAAAACAAACACACTGCTTAAGTATATTGTCTCCTGCTTTCACAGGAGGCATGAGTTTCCATTCCAGCTGGAGTGTGTGTGTTTAGTGGGGCAAGCCTCTTCTCTGTGCATTTGTTGTGATTGACCAGTGCTATTCTGAGAACTGTTAATTAGTTAATGTGTAACCATGTCGCTGACTACGAGGTCCTATAGAGCCTATAGCGGATCACTGACACGTTTGTAGTGAAACTGTATGCATAGTGTATAACTGAAAATGCTTTTGGAGTAATTTTCCTTTGAGTTTTCTACAGAGACATCTGCTGCAACCTCAGTACAATGATTTCATCCTATTTCTGCAGCCCGAAAAATGCGTTTGAAGAGCTAAATAGTGTCTCTTAGACAAGTCCCTTTGGCTGTCTGCAGGATTATCCACAGACTGCAGCCGCTGATAAACTGGCTACACTCAGGTCTGTGAATCATACACAGCAGGATGAGAATTTTACACACACATATGTGCGTGAAATGTTTTGCAGAATGATTACTGTATGCGTTTTATATTCCAGTAACACTGATAACTCATGTCAGTGAATGTCGTCATTAATTAAGAGAAAGTCGATATTTCCTCATGATTTGGCACAACTTGTTTGTATTTGTGTGTGTGTGTGTGTGGGGGGGGGGGGGGGTCTGAGATAATCATTTCAGTGTGAAGATTTTTGTATTTCTTTATTCCATGTGTGCATAATAATGGTAGGAAAAGTGTTGACGCTCTTCTATGTGTGAATATAATAGTAAAAACTGTACAGCGGTGGGGTGCACATATCAAACAGGAAGTCCTGTGGGTGAGCTGAGCTGAACTCAAACGGGCTGTCCTACTGGGGCTGAAAGGGCAAAGGTGGCACCAGTAAAAAAAAATCATCTCATGTAATTATGAGAAGGCCTAATGTGTTAAGCTGCTTTCATTCTTTGTATCCTTTAGTTCTCACTGGCGTATTTTTATTTTTGTCATCCTATCTGGGCTTTGAGCACATTTCTTTTAGTCTTTTTTTGTTCTTTTTCTAAACTACTAAACTAATATACCATTGTTTTTATCTTTCAAGACCTCAATCGGCAGACTACGTACATATTCTCACATTGCACTGCGTAACACTGTAATAGACATGTCCTGATTTAATTGGATTTACCACTACGAATCCAGCAGCATGTGAGTGGACCGCGCGCGAGAGAGAGCGTATCCTCTTTTGAGGTCACATATCGAAGGTTACTGCAGGGAAACGGGACTGGGTCTGTGCAGCACAGAGACTGATCGATACGGTGTTCTAGCTTCACATTAGACAGAGATCCACAAACATGCAGGCCTCACACAAGTATGCACAAGGCTGCTGGGATCAGGAGTAAAATGTAGTTATGTAAGGTAATGTCCTTCTCACAAAACATTCCACCACCAGTGCTGTGAAATCATGAATATGTACGCATGTCTAATATTCAGAATTATAGTTGTATTTTTTTGTGCAACAAGTAGAATAATTGAAGGGCTGTTCATGTAACTACTATTGGACTACAAAGTGAGTTATTAAATCATTGGACATGGTTGTGGAAGTGATTGAGATTTCTGCTCATGAGCACTGATGATGACTCATTTCCCATGGACCATTGCATTTCAGGCTGCCTGATAATGAAAAAAAACTCAATTGGGACCAGCTGGATGAAGTGTGGAAAATCAAAAGAGGCAGAAATGACTGCAAACAAGTTTCTTTTTAGAAATTGTAAGTGAGAGCTGTGTTCACTAATGTGCAGTTAAGTTTCCGCCATTAGTGTAGGAAAGCAATGGGTTGTCATGTGGTCACATGCATGTTGACGTGTTGTACTGTTTGTCCGAGCTTGAGCAGGACCCTAAACATGATATTTAGCAAATCTGTGTTTTCCTCCTCTCCGTGTGCCCTTTGATTCTCGTTGTTTCTCTAAAAACAGCTGCGGTCTCGAGCAGATATCTGCGATATGATACACCTTCTAACCAGATGGTGTCCTTCCCACTGACACATCATTGGATTATACAACCTGGTTTTTGCTGGCTATTTATTACACATTTCTTTCCAAACACAGAACTTTCAAACGCAGAAGAACGGCAATCAAAAGGGGGAGAGAGTGAATATAGTCGGAACTCTCACCACACTTTCCCCTGCCAAGAATTATGGCTCTGTGCCCTGTAATGAACAAGCAGTCGGCAATGAGAGCGTGGCACAGGAGAGGAGAAAAGTCCATGTTTTGCCGGATGAGAATTCTGAGTTTTATCAGCCAAATTAAATCAATGTGGAGAGAGAGCAAGAGAGAGAGAGAGAGAGAGAGAGAGAGAGGGATGAGCGTAAAAAGTACATGAAAATGACTAGATCGCTCTCTCTGGAAGTGTCTGGAAAAGAAGGATGCCTGAAAGAGAAGAGGGGGCAAAATGAAGCTTTAGCTCGATTAAATAGTGCAGGGCAAACCGAGGCCAACTGGGTTCGCGCTGTTACGCTTCATCTTTATTTCTGTACTATCAGCACTTTTAACTGGAACTTTTTTCATCTGTAGTTCAAATTCTGTTCTGAAATGAAACAATGAGAGGCCAGTATGGTGCTGTACTGTAGAGTCCGTCTCTCTTTCCCTCCCTCCCTCCCTTTCTTGCCTTCTTTGAACTCCCATGCCCCCACCTTTTTTTCATAATGAAAGGAGCCATTGTCTCTGACCTGGATGGAAAAAAACTCACACAGTACTTTTCTTTGAGGTTTTTATAAACATCGGCTGCTTGTACAGAAAGCGATTTGCCTGGCTGGCGTGTGCACAGCACTCATGCGTGCTGCCATGTGCAGAGGCGCACAAACACCTGCTACACCTGTACCGATGGTCTCACGTACACAGTCCTCCATCACAAATCTAAATTAAATCTGATGCATGAGTTTGAGTAATGCGTTGCTGTTAATGTGCTCAGAAATCAGATCCCCAGCCCTCTGAGCCTGCTGGTCACCCAAGAAAGCCCCACCTCTCTCTGCTTCCACTGCCCTCCTTTTCACACAGTGGATGAGGGGACCACTGCCGATCATTGACCACCGCTCTGGGTGTAGTGACCCAGCGGATCAGTCTCTTTTGTTGCTTCTGGTGATTAGCACAGAGGATCCAGCGCCCTGAGATCTGCATGGTCCTCAGATAGAATATGTGAACATGGATCAGGTTTAACAAGCTCGAGGAGAACCTGCAGCTGTGGCTCAGTATCAGGAAAGAACCACGGCGGCCGCTCTGCCGTCCCACGCCTTTGCACTAGGGTCTGAACGGCTGAGGAGACGGATGGGGTTTTGCAAGATGGAGGAATACACCATTGACAGCTTTGAGCTGCTTTACAGTGGGGCTGTTGACAAGATCAAAAGCCACAAGAGTAACCTCAACCTCAGTAAGTCTAATAATCCAGTTAACATTTAGTTTAACCTCATTACCTGTTAAATGTAAGACATATCGTTAACCTCTATTGCGGCTTTCAGGGGAGCATACATAATTTCCTATTATGGACAATTTTGTCATGCATGTTGTGAAAAGAAGTTCTACAAAGAACATTTAGTGGCATGTGTTTTGTCTGCTGGTGGTTAATATCACATACTGCATGTGACAGTTGCAGACTGCTTGTGCTTGTCACACACTGGGACATATTCACTTCCCAAAATGAAGTTACAGACATATACATGTCAACTAGCTGGATTTTTGTGGTGCATTTCTCTTGGATGACGGTACATAATATCAGACAGTATTTCTTTCTGTCGGATTAACGTGGAGGAGATGGGCAGTACTTGTAAATGACACCTCCTGGCTTGGCATTTGCTTAATCTCCTCTCTGATGCTGATAAACAATGTATTTTCCAGGTTGCATAATGACCGCAGTTGCCTTGTGATGTAGTAATACAGAATCAAGAATTAAATTTAGAAACTCCAGTGAAGAGCATTCCAATTTTAGAAAGGGATGGGCATGGTGACACAAATATTAATATGCTGTTTTGATGTCAAGGACCTTTGTGGAACAGGAAAAACTACTCGTCTTAATTGTGCTTTGTCCTCCACACATAATATGTCCCTAAAGTATTAAAGAATCCTGATGCACCTGAGGAATCTCTTTTCCTGCTGTTGAGAAGGAAACGTTAACTGGAAAGGAAGGACTCTGTGCAAAGGAAACTGCTCAATTAGAGAGACAGATCCATTACGGGAGGAAGGAAATTGAATGTGTGCAGGAAGTGACCGCTAATTATTTGATAGCATGATGTGACAACAATGGGTCTTGTGTTGAGGTTAGAGCACTATTATACCTGATACTTCAAAATAAACATATTCCTCGATAATTATGTTTCCACTGCAACTTTCTCTTTGCTGGAGTGCCATTTGCACACTGTCACTGTCCTTCATACATTCATTAGTGAGCCGCTTGTCCCTTCCAGTGTGCACCACCCAGGGTGCATCACTGCTACTGATATCCATTTGTGTAATAGGTTTATAGTTGGCCTTGTATTTCCTGGCACAGGATAACCTAGCCAGTGTTAAGCTGCTTAGCCTATAGCAACCTTTGGTTAGCCTTTCCCTCTCTTGTCTAGCACACACTGGCTCCCTCTGTCTTTTTCTCATACATAAATGATACAGTCTTACTATAGCAGGCAGGTAGACCGAAGCAGACAGAATAAGCCAATGGAGCGGGGAGTGTGGGAAGAGTCGTATTACACTGATTAAAAAAAAAAAAAGGATAGAATTATACTTGCACTGCAGTTAGCAGAAAAGCCGTGACTGTCTGGAGAGGAGGGCTAGAAAGCGGTTGCTGATTTATTAGCTGCTGCAATGAATGTTTTATTCTTGTAATTGGAAAAAGTCGTCGAGAGAAGAGCTGCAGCTAAATCTGAATCTCTTCCTCCTTTGATATGGGGAAGATGTCAGCCAATACACATTCCTGTCTGACCAATAACAACAGCCTCTATTCATGTGTTCCTCAATTTCTCTCCTCCAGTTTATTACGAAAACATCGTGAGGCTAAAGCTCCATGTGATGTGTCTGCAAACAAAAGTTTAAGGTGCTGCTCTGTGTTTGTGTTGCCATGTAGAGGAAGAGCTGAGGAAGCTGCGAGAAGAGACCAACGTGGATTCTCTGCGACAGGAACTGGACAGAGAACGGAGCAAGAGACTGGAACTGGAGCAGAAGATGAACGAGGTGGTCAAGTCCAGGTAAGGGAGCGTGCACGTAGACGTGTCAGGCTGTAAGTCAAAGTGAATATTACTGTTTGCTTTCACGGGTTATGCCTCCAAATTGGTTCTGAGAGCAATACAGAATGTTCAGACTGGTGCCCAGAAATGGTACCAAAATTGTCTGTCATTAGATTAGGTCATTGAACTAAGTGCATTTTTAGAGTGTTGGAAAGTTCTACATCCTTGTTGATGACACACACGATGACAGTGATGACATTTGTATGAAAATTGCCAGAGTTTGGTACATGACTTCACTTTTGGGTCATTGTAGATTCTGACTCAACTTGGACTCTAATTTGAGTAATTTGTTTGAGTAATTCAACAGAGCCACCAGGGTAGTCAGTCTCCACACATCACAGCACATCATTTCCTGAATATCATTCGCCATCTGTGAGGGCAAATAAGGCAATCTTGCTGACCATAATTCAGATTTTATCATCTGAAATGTGCTCATATTAAGGATATAAACCAGAGGACACAATGCAACACTTAAAATGATGTCTATGTGTGTATCAAGCACCAGATGTTCTTATTTTAACAAAGTCCTCTACTTGATAGACAGGACATGAGGTTTTGTGTGTGTGTGTGTGTGTGTGTGTGTGTGTGTGTGTGTGTGTGTGTGTGTGTGTGTGTGTGTGTGTGTGTGTGTGTGTGTGTGTGTGTGTGTGTGTGTGAGACTGAAAGAGCAAGGAACAACAGAAGAATCTTACACACCTTCTGTTTCAGCCAGCGCTCCCTCACCGGTAATTATGCCGGTGTCAGTAAAAACTCGAGCATTTTAGCACCAGATGAGGCAGCCTTATACCCAGGGTGTCCGCGTGAGCGTGCGTTTGTGAGATCAGATGATACTTCTCTGCCTGCCAATGGGAAATTCCACCAATGCACTCCAAATGATTACAAGCGTGTAAACACAGTGTTAAGAATGTGAACCGAAGAGTTGAAATAATGAACCGTGTTGTGGGAGTGTGCTTCAGTTGATCCTATCAGGGGATCCTGTGCAGCTAGATAGACGTGTTTACTTTTATATTTGCTCTAAGAAAATGTGCGTTTGAGAGCCAACCTCATGATATCTTTACTAATTTATGTTATGCTGGGTTGTGCTGTACTTGAAGACTGTCAGGAACAAAGTGTTCCATTTAATGTTTTGATCCTTGCATATTTGTGTCGAGTGCTTCAAAGATTCCACGTCTGTCGATGAAGTGAAGTTGTGCAGAAGTGTATGTTTAAGAGTTGCAACAGTGAAAGTTACCGTTAAACAATCTTTCCGTCTCTCACCTTCAGGCTGGAAGACTCTCCGCCACAGCCTCCCCGGAAACAACAGTCACCCTCCAACAACGGAACTGGTGAGAGGCAGGTCGAGGCTGTTAAACAGAGCGAGGGCGGAAAAAAAAGAGGCTGGGACACTGGGGGTGGGGGTGGGGGTCTTGCAGGAAATGAGAGGGGAAGGAAGACCTTATGTATTTTGGGTGTGGGAGTAAATCAAGTGTGTTTGGAGGGGAGTACTGACGGTGTTCATGAGTTGTTATCGGTTCAGGATATTTATTGTGTGTATGTGTGAGTCCTGCAGTAGGAATCCAGTTATCAACACAAATCCACTTCACTGTTGGATCCACTAACTCATCTGTGACAGAAAAAAAGGACACCAAGGTGGCAAATGTAAAATGACATTCCTCCTACAAAAATGTATTAAATGCTAAAATCCTTAAAATATAATGTATTCAGTCACAAAAGAGTTTTATTTCCATCTACCAGGCAACTTGGCCGATGAAGCAGGAAAGTTTGGACATTGAATGCACCGTCTATTTTGAGACTAAAGTCAGTGTCATTGAATATCAAATTTTGACCTCTAGTGACCTTAAACCTTTGTGTGTGTGCGTGTGCGTGAGTGCGCAGACAGTTTTGGTTTTACAGAAATCTGAGGGAGAGCCAAGGGCTAATTTAAGAAAGTGGGTTATAGAATAAATGTAGACCACTTTATTTAGGACAGACTTGTATCTGCTCGACCGTTGTGGTGTGCCTGAGCAAAGGAGTGGAAAGAACGTGTAAAGGGTGTTTAACATTCATGGTATCAGCGCAGCATGACAGTCATGTGGTCAGCAGCAGTTTCACCAGAGCAGCCGAGGACTGTGCTGTTTGCTCACTTCAGCATTATGACGCCATCCCCTGCCGAGCCCCTGGTTCTGTTTCCCTGCACGCCATGTGAAGTGTTTAAAGACTCGATATAATACTATATTTACCAGCAAAATATCCAATCATTTAAGAGGAAAGTGCAAAAGAAATATGCTGCCTGTTTGAAATACACAGGAGGAGTTGATGAAAGAACTGTCAAACCGAAACAAAGGTGACGTTTCTGCATCTTTTAGCAGATAAACAGCAGAAGGAAGTCTGGAGCTCACGGCTGCAGAAGTGGCTGCATGACAGATTCGGGGTTTATATTGAAGACTTCCGTTTTCAACCAGAGGAAAGCACAGTGGAGGCAGAGGAACCGCTAAGTGCTAAAAGGTGGGTGAGTGTTGTGCTTGAAAAAGAACATTAGCGTGTGGCGTTGGCCTGCTCTGGGTAGCGCAGGTTTCGGACAGCATGGCTGCCTGCAGTACAAACATGAGTATACACACACATCCAGAGAGGACACAGCAAGATGGAGGCACTTTTCTCCTCTTTTCTCAAATCCTTTTTTCCTCGTTTAAGACCAGTGAGTCATGTCAGACCGATGAAGGCCGAGCCGTCGCCCTCTCCTCCGGCACATAACGCAGCTCTGCTGAATGCGATCTGACCTTTACTTTCTGTTGCTTCATTCTAGGTTAACAGAAAACATGAGGCGACTCAGTAAGTATTCAGAACACACGTGCGGATGCAGTGACGGAAGCACAGTTACACAACAAACGTGACTAATATACTAATTCTGAAATTATAATGCGCGTTCCTTGTTTATTAGAGCGAGGAGCCAGACCCGTCACCAACTTCTTGAGGAACCTCTCTGCCTTATCTAACTGGCACTCTGTCTACACATCAGCCATTGCCTTCATTGTGAGTGTGAAGCTTATTTTCCTAATATTTCATTATTTTGTGTGCTTTATCAAGGAGCTGTTATACTGTTTCTGTCTTTCGAGATGAGGCCAGTTTGCTGAAGGTCTAATTTCTAATGGCTTTGCTTTGAAACACAGACTTCAAGTGAGATCTTTCTGAATGTGTTCATGAATCAGGATTTGCTTCCCCCAGCCCTGTGAAGCAGTGAATGAAATGGCCGTTGTGCATGACAGATGTGTGTAAATGCCGTCTCTCTCCTGCCTGCAGATCTACATGTATGCTGCCTGGCACGGCTGGGCTGCTCCCATGTTACTCTTCCTGGGCATTCTGCGCTTGTCTTTAAATTACCTCATTGCCAGGTAAAAACAACCGTCCTCTGTCGCGCAAGAGCAGCGGTCACATGACTGTCATGCTACTTTTACCTGTGAAACTAAGACAACATGTAGTTTGTGTCCAAACTCCACTTTAAATGAAACTTCTCTCTCCGTCTATTTAAGTGCTGTGATAATGTAGGTTCTGCAACAATGATTGCCGCTGTTGCTCAGACTAAAAGCTGCTCTGTTGCTATGGTTGCTTCACTTCTGGACTCCTAAAGCCTCCAAGTAAAGAATTCTTTCTATGTTCCAGAGGATGGAGGATCCAGTGGAGCATCGTGCCTGAGGTCTCCGAGCCCATGGTACGGTTCTCTTCCTGTTTCTGTGTCAGGAGGAAACCTGGCAACCCTGTAACTTCTCTCCTTGTTTGACTCAGGAGCCTCCAAAGGAAGACCTGACTGTCTCTGAGAAGTTCCAGCTCGTTCTGGACGTTGCACAGAAAGCACAGGTACGAGGCGGCTTCAAAATCGCCATTTACACACTCCGGAACATCACCGGCTCACGTCCCGCTTATACGCTCCTTCCAGAACCTCTTTGGCAAGATGGCAGACGTGTTGGAGAAAATAAAGAAGTAAGGACAGAACATGGCGTCATTGTACTTGATGAGTGCTCTTTTCAAACTTGTTTGTGTTTGTTTGCCTTCGTCAGCCTGTTCATGTGGGTGCAACCTGAGAGCACCAGGAAACTTTACATCTGCCTGTGGGTGGCTTTCATCAGCTCCTGCGTCCTGCCGTACAAACTCATGGGCTTCATGATCGGTGAGACACACACACACACACACACACACACACACACACACACACACACACACACACACACACACACACACACACACACACACACACACACACACACACAAAAACAAAGCTGCGTTTCCCATCTGTGGTGCATTTCTACGTGGTTGTGTGACTGATTTACGTGCGCTTGTGAGCATCATTTAGTTGCGCCTATTTCTTGGGCACTAGTTAACCGTGTGTTGTGATAAATGGACAGAATATCATCCACTTTTTCCCTCCTTTTCACCTGTTCCAGGCGTGTATGGGGGTATCAAATTCTTTATCATAGACTTCCTGTTTAAGAGCTGCCCAAAGCTGCGAGACAAATACGACACCCCTTACATCGTGTGGAACAGCCTCCCCACAGACCCACAGCTCAAAGAGAGGATCAACGCCACTGTGTCGCGACGGGTAAGAGAGCTGCAACACACACCGACTATTAAACCCAGGGCATAACACAAAATATGTTTAAAATGCACAGTTAATAGTGCCTAACTCTCTCTTGTGGCTAGCTTTATCTCTAAGGGAATGTATAAGTCAGCATATATGTAACAGAGAAACAGCAGATGATGGAAAGATTGATGTGGTTCTAAATAAGAGAACATAACAGCTCAGTTATGGGTGTTTCAGATGTATACGTTTTTCACAACTGTTGCAGTTGTTGGTTTAACGTAAGTTATAAACAGGTTTATTTCGGACTAAATCTAGTCTAGAGCTTTGACAGTTGTAAATAAGGCTTATCAGGGTGCAACCCCAATTTGGTGATGTTAAGGCATATATTAAACGATGACTTTATTGATTTTGTGATGTTAAGCATGAGAGTTTCATGGTTGTGGAGTGAAGGATGGTGATTCTGAAGCTAAAGCTAACATTGAAGGCTTTCCATGAGTCACAATCTGAAGAACCTTCTGAGTTTTGATTGACTAGTTGAACTTGATACAAAGAAAGCTGGGAGTCTGAGGTCTTCAGCTTCTGGCGCGTCAGTCTGAGCCGCTGAGCTGGAGACGATGCAGACGGCCGAGCCTGAAAATATCCAACTACCGTCTCTCCTGTCAGCGATTCTTCACAGCACCGCACGTCTAAAACAAGAGAATATCTAATACACACTATTGGACATGTGAGTGTGAGTGCACGAGTGCCTCTGCACTGTCACAGGTGTGCTCTGTTGTTTCTCTCTCAGCCCTCAGGCAGTGAGAAGGTAGGGACTGATGTGCCTCCCTTTGATTCCCATGCTGCAGCTGGGTGTGACGCTAGCTCACCTCGAAGTGTGTGTGTGTGTGTGTGTTGGTGTGTGAGACACCTAAAAGCTGACCTTCAGTGTTTGTGGACAGAATGGATCAAAATGTCACAGTAGTAATGGTAAAATTTGTCACTCTTTTTACTAAATGAAATCTGCAAGGTTGTTTTAATTGACATTTTGGATCCATTAACATAGACGCTGTGTGAGTATGTTTGCTGAATAGTTCCAGCCCCAGTAGAACACTTTAAATTAGCATTAGCGCTTTAAATCTGACCTGTTCTGTATTAAATGAATAGTTGCTTTAAAGACTCAGTTATGTGTCATAATTAAAACTTTGTATAATTCAAAGTTGTTCACATGTTTTCAATTAGCCAGAAACTAATAAGAAGTGCATGGCAGGAGCAGAGCTGCAAGACGTTGCACATGCACAAAAGAATCCACAGCATCATCAAAGCTGAGAAAGATCATCACATGAGACGTCTTTCCTTCTTTTGTCCTTCTCCTTCCCCGCTTCCTCCTGCTCCCCCCTCTCTCTCTCTCTCTCTCTCTCTCTCTCTCTCTCTCTCTCTCTCATTCTCTCTCTCTCTCTCTCTCTCCAGGTTCAGCCGGTGGTTTCAAGGAGCAGCCTCTCCACTGTCCCGTGCGGGGTGAGCAGAGAGGAAGAGACGGGTCGCTCTCACAGCACCAAAAAGGGAGCCTTCCATGAAATCTTCAACCTGCAGGAGTCGGAGCGCCCACTGGCGGGTGAGGGCCAGTACTGCAGCACATGGCAAAAACAATTCAGTTCTGATTTTTGAAAAGCTGAATTTTTTTATGAAACAGATTTTATAAAACATGAAAGATTTTTTTTGAGTGTGTAACTGCTTGTGATTTTTTTTGTTTGTTTGTTTTTTTCCTGTGTGTTTTCAGTGTGTGAGAATGGCTGGAGGTGTTGCCTCATCAACAGGGACAGGAAGATGCCTACAGACTACATCAGGAACGGAGTGCTCTACGTCACAGAGAAGTTAGTAGTACATGGTCTCTCAGAAGGACAGGTCTGATCTTTAAATCTGTGAGGGAGAGGGGAAAATGTTTTTGCTTCTTATGTCTTCTTATGTTTTGGCTCTTTCAGCTGACTTTTCTCCCCTTCTCTCCATTAGCTACCTATGCTTTGAGAGCTCCAGTTCCAGATCCAGTAGCTCCAAAAAGAATAAAGTGATCAAGCTTGTGGACATCACTGACATCCAGAAGGTAACCCCCCCAAAAAATATCAGAATGGGATTGTACACAAGTTATATATGCATACATCTACACACACACAGAGCCCACTTTTACACATTACAGAGATTTTTGTTTTCTGAAATTTCCAGTACAAAGTGCTGTCAGTGCTACCAGGAAGTGGGATGGGTATCTCCATAGCAACTCCTTCCACACAGAAGGTACCTTTTATACTCCAAATGGCTCCTACTGATGCATAGTAAAGACATTTAAGTACAGTTGATGTTTTAATGTTATTGTCATTGGCACATATCGTTTTTTTTATTTGTTTGTTTTTTCCAGCCATTGGTGTTTGGTGCCATGATTCACAGAGATGAAGCCTTCGAGGCCATCTTCACACAGTACATGAAAATCATGACCACCGCCAAACCGCCGGCGAGTACGGAGCTCTAGACAACACCCCAGGATGCTTCTACGCTGGGAGGGAGACGGTTTGGCTTCCTGAGATACCAGCTGACTGGATGAGGTTAAAAAAACAACAACAACAAAAAAACACAACACCTCCCACAGTCTCAGTGATTAGAGAACTCCCACCTGTTGGGTGTGTCTCATACACATGCACATGGTTGTGGTTCAGCTGCACTCTTTGTGTGGGTGTTGGGTTCAAAGACGAGTTAGAGTCAGTGTTTTCTATCAGTCTGCAAGCAGCCAGTAAGGGGAGCTGGTCCTCTCCCACCTGACCATGACTGGTTTTCTCGTTTGTGTTTGTACGTGTGTGTTTGGGCTCGCGATTAGCTCTTAAATTTCATCAAGTGGCTCTTATATATATATATATATATATATTTTTTTTAGCCCTTCAGTCGGTAAAGTAAAAACCCTGACTGACATGAATATCATAAAACCACCTGCAAGATAAACAATCTGTCCATTTTTTTTTTTTTTTTTTTTGGAATAAATGAGAAACAACCGCTGATGGTGACGCCTCACCCAGGTTCAGGGCCGGTGTGTTTGTGATTGTTTTTCCCTGTGTGTGAGTTGCTAAATTGAATGACAGGGAGCCTTTTGTGACATTTCATGGCTGCTGTGTTTTTTTTCCCCCGTTCTTTCATCTCGGCAGTGATGCGTTATAACTCGCTCCAGTGTACCTGTCGCGATGTGCATGTGTGAAATATGTAGTGATTTTTTTTAAAAATTTTGGTCAGAAATGCCTTTTTTGAAAATACAGTCCACATCCTTTGGTTGCTGTGGTGACACAGTCGCTATTAGATGTCTGAAACTGCCATTTTGACCTGTGTCATATACAAATATGGTTAAGGCACAATAAATGGATGGATTCGGGTTAACTCCATTGCTGGCGTTCCTCCTGCACTTTATTAGTTGGGACACTTGTGTTGCAGTAAACAAACGTAAAAAGCTCCGTTTCAGACGGAAGCCAAGGTCAGTGTTGGCTGGCAGTCACATCTGTGGCGTCTCTCAACATGAACTAGCGCAGGTCCCATCTGGCTGCTTCAAGCACGTTGTATCCATGACAACCATCAATGCCAACCGTAAACGATGGTGCTTTCACTGACGTCCCTTGGGTTTGGATTAGCGATTCTGTCTGTCCCTTGATAGATCTTAGCTGGTGAAAAGTTCTGGGTTTATTAGTTTTTTTTGAGTAAGAAGCGTGAATTATGACCTGTGAAGTAGTTCAGCATCCTTTTTGTATGTAAAGACACAGGAATTCATTGATTTACTAATTGTAAATCATCTCAATGTTGTATATTACAGTGTGTAATATGAATGGCCCGAGTTCTTGATTGAATAACATAGATTTTACGTTCAGTGTTGTCGATGGTGATGGCACACACAGGAAAACCCCTCTTTACTTCTAATTCAGGACCTTTTATTCTCCTGAAATGAATTGTTTTGGGCCTAAAACCAACCAAATTTTCACCCAGATTGATGGGATAGAAGTCTGGAGGAAGGTTCAAGGAGACCTTCAGCATGGTGCGACAGATGAGGACGAGTTGGAACGACCCAGCATCACTTTATCTCCCGACGCCGTCAGCAAGCACAAAGCTGTTCTCGACCCTTGCAGAGCAGGCGCGCGCGCGTTTAATGCCAAACACGCCCGTTGGCGTGTCCACGACAGTCAGGACGAGGACAGGATTGTCTCGTCCATCCGTGCTGTAGTTTTACGCCTCTGAATCTACCACTGAAGGGAGACCTTGACACTGACGCACCATTAAAATTCTGCTGTTTTTAGTTCCTCTTTAGTTCCCTCGCTCATGTTCAGATCTCAAGGTCTCTCTGAAACTCTTCTGTCATTTCAGAATCTGCTGGACTGGATATGAAATTGCCTAAAATGCGACGGACCAGTTCAGTGAGGCTGCGTTGCTAATTTTCTTTAGATTTATAAAAGATGGATATTTTTCTTCTGCCTTCCCAAATGTGTTTTTGTTTTTGTATTTTTGTTGCTTGTTTTCCATGAATGGACACTTGAGCAGGTCAAATCAAGACCTGCTACTGTCTTAGTCTTAAAGCTTTTACCTGAAGCCTTTCTCTAATCTGTTCATGTTGAAGAACAGCTCTTTGAAAAGCTGCGATCAGAAAAAAAGCACAGAATGTATCACCTTCTAAATGTCTTCTTTGGTTTTCCTTTTGCCAAATCTTTCATTTCCTGCCATATTCTGCTTAAATCGTGTTTACAGAAGGTCTTGCGGTATTCTTTTTTTGTTGAACCCAGTTTGAATTCCTTTGACTGGAGTTATGAAGACTGGCCCGCTGCGCCGGCCTAGTTGCCCTGCTACTAATGGCCCCCGCTCTGCTCACGAGGCAGTTTTGCAGCAGCAGGAGCAGTGTTTCCGACTCCATCCAGCATGTCAAATGTGTGCACGGCATGTCCAAACACACAGGAACACGCAGAGTGGAGACAGGACTGGAAACATCAGTGTTTTGACTGCAGCCGTGGGTGGAAATGAAAAGGCTTTATTCAGATTGAATGTGCACTTGTAAAGGCCCTTAATAATAATCCTGGCAGCTGCACGCTGGCAAAACCGGACTGGCCATATCCAGCCTCTAATTTTCTGAAATACATAAACAAATGAATTACTTGAATGAAATGAATTACTTTACATTTGGAAAAAGTGGGTGGTGTGACCAAATGCACATGGATGCAGATTTCCCAATTTTAAAATCCTGAAGCCGCACTCACGTCTGCCATGATGTTTATGAAAAGACGCATTGAAGACACTGCTGTTGTCCTGTTAGTGTTGTCACTGCTATATTACTGCTGTAAATGTTCGTTTAACCGTTTGGTGACTCTGGATGTTGAGTTTGACTGTACCAGGGCTCCTGTCTGACTTTTACACACCCTGGAATGATTGACATTTAGGCTGCCGACGGCCCTCGTCTGCCTGGAAGTAAGTTAAAATTATTGAATAAATATAACTGCAGTAATATTTTCTGGACTGAGACGGTACTTTTAAGACGTTGGTATAGTTGAGAAATACAAATTGAGGCCAGGATATTGCTGACTACTTTCATCATCTGTGAAACTAATTTTCTTTTCCCTCCTTTTTATGTCAGAAGAATTTGTATACTGTTTATTGAAATGTACAGTGAAGAAAACGACAGCAGTTTTTAAGATGTCTATTGTAAAGGATAATGTGATGTACATTTTTTAATTTAAGTAAATGACTTTAACGTAATTTAGTCCTGCCTCGTTTGTTAACTTGCAGTATCAGATGACGGCCACATGGTGGTAGTGTTGGATCGTCTCTAAGTAGACCATGTTTAATATGTGTTTTGCCATTTTATTTCGTTAGTATTAAATCAGTGGTAACGACATAAGTGAACAAAATACTAAAAAATTCTAAACTTCTGAACATTGCAATTTACAATGTAAATAACATTAGGCATTGGCGAAGACAGCTGAGGATGTTCAGTTGTTTTGCTGTTGCATATTTTTTCAAAAACAAATGCAAATAATCTGTTTACTTTTCAATTTTATTTTCAATTAATAGTTTGAGTCGTTATCGTCTAGTTGGTGTAGATGTAAACTACAAACTATAAGCGACCCAAGTGTGGATTAAGCAGGTAAGGAAATGGATGGATGGATGGATGGATGGATATATCAAGTCAAATGCCTCAAATCCAATAAATTTGATTTAAATTGTACAATCATCCAAACTTTAATTAATCACTTATATTCACTATATATGTGTCTGTTAATATACAATCTCTATTTACAATTCAACATTGAAGAGTAAAACATAATAACACACACTCCTCATCTGTACTGAAATTTTGCTTGCCTTTCTTTCAAGCAGGCAAAGTGTTCAATAGCATCCCGATGCGTGAGCACACTGCACATATCGTTCGAGCATGCAGCAGTGCGTATGACAAAATCACTTTAGGGCAAGGTGCAAGTTGATGCAGTGATTTAACATAATTTTTTCTTTGAGAAATGGCATTTTAACACTTCTTGAGGGACCAAATTGGTGTTTTGACGTACTGACCGCAAACTATACTTGCTGGATCGAATGATTTCCTGCTGTTTTAGGCTGAAGATATTGAATTTTTAAAAACCATTCCTTATTCTGCACCTCTGAATGCATCGTTGACTGAAGCATCATTAATGAAAGTGCATGTCCACTGAACTCACCTGTGTTCCTCAGTAATTCGCTGTACATCAGCTGTAATATAAGGTTGAGACAGGTGGTTCTCTTGAGGCCACTTTAAAGTCCACTGTAGCAAATGAAAGTGTTAAACTGTCAGAGAGATTCAGGTTTTTATGCAGGACTGTGATTTGTGTCAAGGAAAGCTCTCAAGTGATGGCACAAATGGAGGACTCACAGGAAAGCACTTTAGCTTCTGCTTGAAACTTTTGTAAAGATTTAACCTTAGCTCATTTATTTTTTATATGCTTTTTTTTTTTTTTTTTTTTACTGAAAACCTCTATTTGGTTTGATCAAGAACCTACATAATAACTAATATAAATAATGATTAAAAAAAAAAAGTCCTGAGTAGAAGCAGTGACTTTCATACTCTTTAACATTAATTAATTAAAGATAAATTGAATATTTAACAGACATGACTTAATTATCTAAAACACCTTGAGAGCTCTCAAGTGCCCGGGGCTTAAGGAGGTTGGCAGTTGTGTTGCTGGATCCAGGAAGAATGTGTCCTTCTGGAAGCTGCCAAGAGATGACTACAGCCGGTGAGATGTATTTCAGGGTGACAGGGCCTCACCTGTCAAACCTGAAAAGAACAAGTAGTTAATTGCAAGAAATAATGAATGCTACTTTTCAGCTGGTGTGTATGATAAACCCCTTTTGGAATCCAGTATTATTATTGAGTTTTACTACGTTTATATTTGTCGCAGCATGATGCGTTCGGGACAGATACGGTGGACAGAGATTTAATCTTAGCCTTGCATGATGTGTTTATTGAAGATGCAGAAACTTTGACAAAACCGAAAGACAAGAAGTTGGTTGACTTCTTCTTCACTTTACTCATCAACATCCATGACATAACAGCACAGCAGCGCCCCACAGTGGCCAAACATTTACACGCCACCGGCTAAACCATACATTACACAATCCTGAGAACTCACATGGTATTCACATTTAATTATTTATAATACGATATTGCATTGTAGTTTCATCACTAATAGCATTTATTCTTGTCAACATACTTCAATGAAAACACACTTTATGACCGTCTTAGCTTTACTTGCAAATGAAGTCGATTCATTAATTGTTAACAGTGACTGTTAGCCATGTGTCAACGTGGCCAAAATGCTTGAATCTCTGAAACTGTATGAAAAAAGTATGTTGTTTGCTCATTGTGACTTCTTTTTCTTTTGCAGCTGCGGAGCAGCACAATAATCTGTACGCTCACAAGCCCTCTGCCATGAGCCGTGTGTGCTATCGGCATCACGGGAAAACTGAAGTTCCGCCTGAGGAAGCAGGTGCCCAACTGTCAGGTCAGATAGTAGAGTTTGTGTTATTATATAATAATCTTGAAGACCACCGTTACACAGAAATACGTCATACATTATTAAGATTATGGAAATACAGAGCATATGATCAAGGTTTTTGGAAGCATTATATTTGCGATATACAGAGGGACAGCGACACACTCTTTGCATCACATTCCAGCGCAGTTTGTGAGGGATTACACCACCTGGTGAGCTGCACAAGTGCTGCCTAGCGACGCATCTCCTCCCTGGATTTGAATGGAACATGAGGAAATTCTGCTTTTCTAATTAAAATAATAATGATAATAATTTCAGTATTGGATTCGAATGGAAAAGGGGTTTACAGTACATACTGGCTGACAAATAGCATCATTTATTATATTTTTATAATAAACTTTTCTTTCCTTTCAAGATTGACTGGTAAGGGCCTGCTGCTCCTGGATGCGGGTCACTGTTGGGGTCATATCCTTACCTCCGCCACGTCACCGAGTCCTGCACTGTAAGTTCATTGTCTGTTGATTGACGTGCTAGCATACTACGAATGAACATACATAACGTTATTCGACTGTGGAGAATGTTTGAAGTATCCGTGCCTCTATTAAGTAGAATTAAGTTAGCCAAGCTTCTCTGGATCTGACCTGTCCAGAAGAAGATTTGCTTTGACATCTTCTCCGATTTCAGCCGTCTTCATCTTTAAATGCATCTCCGAAACGGATCCTTGTTTTGTTTTCGGACTTTGTCACAATGTATTTGGGGATCGTAACAAAGCTTTTGAGGTTTAGTAACTTCAGCCGTTCGTAGCTGCAGCTCAGAGGTAACTGGCAATGCTGATTTGGTGATTGGTTTAAGGGTGGAGGTTGGGACAACAGACTGATGCTTGGCTGAAATGAGAATATTCTGGCTGGACTACTGTTGTCAGTGGTACAAGTATTTAAAATCAACATAATTCCTTTATGTCTGTTGATATACGAGGGCCATTGTGTGCTTACTTTAAATACATTTCTTTCATGCTGCTCCTTTAAATGCACTGGACTTTTGCATCCATGCCCTCTCCTGACCTTCTTAACGGCCATGATGGATGATGGGTGTGGCTTCCATAGATAAGTCATTTGAAAAACCACTGGAGCAGCAGCTGGTAACAAGATAATAAATCATGCTTCTGCCTCGTATCGGCTCGGGGAGCACGATGCGCGCTAGCATCTTGGCTAATTCTTGAGTCGGGTGCTGCAGAGGGCCGATCAATAAGCTAATTCACCGGCCTGTCCGGACTTCGGTGTTCTACTTTAGGAGTGTCAGAAGTTTGACACGGTGTAAACGAAGCCGTCAGCCGGGACTCATTCTGTCTATCTGCGCTGCCGCTGTGTTGATGGATTTGCGGTATTTTTAGTCACCCCGAGGAGAAATCGCAAAACAGGACGCCATCTACCATCTGTGACCTTTGACCCAATTGTCACCGTCGCGCTCTGGTGCCGCTAATGTTCACGGCAGAATGAGACGTCCCGCAATGCACCAGTTTTAATGTGGTGAAGAAGAATTAGTTTATATAAACAGGAAGTCTTAATGTACAAGTAGAATGCCAGCACGTTACAGGCTGCACAAAAACAATTAAGAATCACATCCTAACCAATAGTCGAGGCAATTACTGGTATTGATTACATAGATCAGAGGAAACCCAAACCATTAAAACCACTGAGGACCTATTCAGGATCTCAAAAATGCTCTCCATGAGATGCATGGCGCCCTAGAAGATCCCTCTTGATAGGAAAGACCATTGCTGACCCTCCCCAGCCACAGCAGACGTGCTGGAGGATGTTAGAGGCAGCAGAACGAGTGTCTCCAACATCTCCAGACTGCGTCACACGTGTTTAGTGTGAAGGAAACTACACGCCGCCGCGGAATCGAGTTCTGGTTCTGGTGCTATCTGGTGAATACCAATGGGTTTGCTTGGTGCCAGGACTCAGACGTGGATGTCGACTCCCTGCCCCCCCCCCCACACCCAACCTTGAAGGAGCAAAACCGAGCCCACCCCTGCCGCCCCCTCCCCATCTGCTGGTGTGCTGCTCTGACTCATGCTAATTAGTGTTAGCAATAGTTGTCCTGCGGTATTCGTTAATAGAGGCTGCCTTGCTAACTGCTTCCCTTTTCCACCTGTTGTCTGTCCCATTTGCACAGCAGCCAGAGAAATCGATTCACCATCACCGCTGTTTACTGACTGGTCAGGCTGATCCTAGAACTGTGCCTGACTTGAAATTACACTGTTGTGATTACATGTTGCCTTTAGGAGTCTCTGCAGTGTGCAGGATTTTTTTTTTAAACCTACCAAATCATCAGCGGCGAGATTAAACCCCACCTTTGGCTGCATGCTCAAAAAAGTGCTCCTGAAGTGTCATTCCTCACCTATTTGGATGTTTTCTCACTCACACACACACAAAAACACACACAGGTGCTTTAAAGTAGATGTTTCTTGTGTTTTTTTGCGCAAACTAAACTAAGTCTGAGCTCTTCAGCGTGACTGGGATTAGGCCATTTGGAGGTGACCTCTCTGTCAGTGTGAGAGGACGGTCAGAGAAACAGGCAGCAGCCGCTTTGTCTTTACGGATGCTGCCTTTAATTCATAACCCTGTCCGCCTCTATGCGAACTCTCCGCCTGTTCTACAGCATCAACGCGCCGCCTTAGACACACACAGAATCGCCCTGTTTCTGCCTGCTAATGGGCCAAACGCTTTCAGGAGCCAAAACTGCGTAGTTGTCTGGGCGCTCCTAATGTCTGGCAACAGAAATGAGCTGTTGTTGCGCTGAAACTCGGTCCCCTTCTTAATCTCCAATAATGGGAAGGTTAAAATTAGCCTGGGAAGACTGAGCACTCGAGCAGAGCGCATATCCTAAAACACATGCTAAAAATATGAGCAGGATATGTGGTGATGTATTAAATGGTGCCACCTTCTGCAGATTACACCAGATCATAAAAAATGAGTCACTTGAAGCGGGCAACACTCATAAACTACGTCCTTGTGATGTATGAAGCATTAGTAGTTATGAAAATTAGGTCATTAATTAAGCTAAATTGCATTCATTAGCCAATAATACCATGTCAGCACAAACATAATGGTTGGTATTAATGGGAGCTCTGGGTACTGACGGACCCAGTTCTCCCCTCCAGAGTAACGCTCACGTCCAAAGTTTATTCCAGCCAGGTTTCAAAGTGTAACTTTTAGGTTTATGACTAAGTGTGTTTACACACGCGGGATTTGTCATCTAACATCCACTCAGGTAGTTTTGTCTTCTCTCTTTGAAACATCCTGGTAAAGGTCACTCAGAGGTCAGTGGACAGGGTCACATTCATGCTCAGCTCGGTTGGTCGGGGACGTTTGACACGCTGGTTCCAATTAGGACCAAACGCTTCCCTCTGGATTCCACCCCCCCCCCCCCCCCACACACACACACACACACACACACTCTCTCTCCTGACCTTCCCTGAGGCCTCCAGCTGTTTGCAGGGTAATGAAGATGGGTGGGAGCCGTGTGTGCTCTGCTGTCTAGAGTCCAGTTTGAGGATTCCATGTAACAAATGTCAGGTGGACGGTTTTGTCCGCTGAGACCTGCCTGTGTGAAACATTAGAGGGTCCGTTGGATGTCTCCTTGCTCGATCTCTCCGCAGATTTTTTTAGTTGTTAACTCCATATGGGCCTTAAGAGCCATCCTGACACCTGGGAACACATCACATTTGATGGGTAGGAAGCGCTAAAACTCTGTAAGTGTGAAGATTTGGGCCAGTGTGACAGGAAACCGATAGACATCTTGGTTCCAGATCCAACTGCACACCTTCAGGGGTCTAAAGGAGCCTACGCCTGGAGTTGGAGGTGCTGGAAGGGTGACTACCAGAAATTCAGCACCCAATTTCCTTGAAGCGCCATTTAGCGCTCGCTATCGCTGAAAACGGGGTTAATGTGGCCACCAGGTGCAACTGATGGAGTCTAAATGTTAGCAGAGGCCAACAAGAAACATCGCTGTTAGCTTAAATCTCCCCACTGATAAGTTAGACGCCCTCTGACAGACAAATTCAAGGCTCCACGTGGAATACGTTCATTTGCGAAAGCCTCGATTGTTGTTATTTATTTATTTTTTGCCCTACGTGCTGCTGCGGGCTGTTTTTCCTGTTGACCGCCACCCTCCTGAGCTGCTGCTTTGGCTCCTTTAAATGAGCTCGACCCAGCTCAGTCCGCCACCCCCCCACCCCCCCCACCCCCCTCCCTGGACAGCGGAGGCCACTCATGAATAATTTAACGCAATTTTTCTTATCGTACAATGACCCCCCCCCCCACCACCACACACACAAACA
>BJFM01000160.1:182008-223818 GCA_016586285.1 Arothron firmamentum
CCCCCCCCCCCCCCCCCCCCCCCCCGCCGCCTCCTCCCGCGCCCCAGGAGCTCTGGGTGTCATCAGCGCTTAATAATCGTCATCAGAGCACCTCCAGACGGAATTTACAGCGCAGCCAAACTGCAAGTGTGCTTGCACAAGTGGAATGTTGGAGGACATGGTGTCAATGTGTCGCGGTCATTTCGGCTTTCATGAAGAGCCTCGGTCCTTTGTTGGATCCTCAACTTTTAACTTTGTCATCACAAAACTTGCTTTATTGGGTTTAAATGGAGGCGTATGCGTGTGTGTGCGTGCGCGTGTGTGTGAGTGAGTGAGTGAGAGAGAGACAGAGACAGATGTGGATAACGTGTGTGTTTTTCTTCTGATTGCGTGTCTCCAGGGTGAAGGCGCTTCCAGACTGACCAGTGCAGCATCCTGCAATTCCTGTTTGCCCTGGCAGCAAAGGTAACGTGTTCTGTGACACACACACACACACACACACACACACACACACACACACACACACACACACGAAACTTGAACACCCCAGACACTGATTGATTGGAGTGCGCCACTCCTGGAGTCTGCTGTGACGTCACCTGTCGGCTGTTCTCTGATGTGGATGTCTGCTTTGCTCTGCGGGCTGAACAGTTTTTGGTGAGTCAGAGGAACGTTGTCTCAGTGTTTATCGAGTGTTCATCTCTGATTGGATGCCAGACCACAGCAGTTGTCCTCCTCGCCGTCTCAATTAGCCTATTTAACAATCTAGGTTACAGCAGGTCTCAGCTCTCCAAAGCCATCTTGTTTTTTTTCCGAATGAAGGTCAAATGGCCGACCTCCATAGAAATACTGAAAGAAGGAGATGAAAAGGAGCCGAATGTGAGCAAAGGTGGCTGATGTTTTGTTTCTTTGGTGCCGCTGATCTTCTCTGCTCGGCAACCCGGCCGCCGTTCCCCTCTTTGGCGTTTTAATAACGCTGTCGCCAAGCGCTGCTTCACGCATCCATCTAACGCCCCCCCCCCCCAACGCACACACACACACACACACACACACACCACCACCACCACCCACAGAGAAGGCAATAGGCAAATGATTCGCGTCATTTGCTGACACCTCCCGTGCACGTGAATGCGCGCTCGGTGTTTCTCCAGGTACTTTCTGTAATTAGTGGCCCATTTTAAGGAGGGGGATGAGTCAGGTTTTGATCATGGGCACGGAGCGGGGACGGCGGGGACGGCAGGGGGGGGGGCAGCTTGGATGGATATTTGATGGGTGGATGTGACAAGCCAGGTGGCAACAGAGGGCACCCCCTCGTTCTCTGCCTCTGCATTCTGTTTTCTCTGCCTTGATGGAAGGAGACCACCCATCGGGGACGTCTCTGATCACTGCTGTCATTATTCCTGTCCCACACACACACACACACACACACACACACACACTCACACACACACAGTCGCAGAGGTAGGGGACAAATGGGGGAGAGATGTGCTATGACTAGGTCAGAGTTAATGTAAATGTGTCCGGTGAAATATGGCGGGCAGCGTCGCACCATTAGCTGCGCCGCGAAGCACGCCGGCTCTCCGGCCCCGGGAACGATAACAAATGTAGATTTGGTTGCCGCCACTGTTTGCTCTTCCCTCTGGCTCTTCTCTAAGCACACAGCAGAGACACAGAGCTAATAATGGCTTTGATATTTCACAGTTTTTTTTTTTGGGCTGTTTTTTTTTTTTATATATATATATCTCCATTTTCGCGCGTGGGCTCGTCTGGCGAGGCGAGGGGAACGAGGCTCCGTCTCAATAAAGCGGCAACGGTGGAATGAGTTCCGCCTGCTGCTGCGTTCACTGATGTCTGACGGCCCGGCGTGTTTGTTTGCTGTCGCTTAATGCTCCCCCCCCACACCCCCACCCCCTACCCCCATCCTGCAAATGTAATATTCCAGCTCTCGGATTGAAAGAAAGGAGAGACGCTGAAGGTAAAGTCAAAGACAAAGGAAGCGTTAGTGGCACAGAGGATCCTGATGGGGGCACTGCAGTTCTTCCCCGGCGCTGCTGCTCCCGCGGATGCGTTTGAGAGCTCCGCCGAGCGCGTCGGGACGAGGGGCGTAATATTCTTTTCCGTTGTGCTCCGATAGCAGCAAAGCTCTGCAGGTAGGAGACTTTGTCTGCCGACGTGCAACCTCAGATTAAAATTCAGCCATTTACTCGGCCCAGGAAATCACAGTCAGACCCTTTTATTTGCTGATCTCTGCCCCCGCCGCTCCCGTCCTCCACCTCCCGGTCTCCGTATCTGGATCCGGCCCCGCAGGCCTTCAGCGCCTCGCTGCAGATCAGCTCTGTAGTCCTGCGCAAGCTTTTTATTATCCCTTGTTTGCATGCTTCCCGTCTGAAGCGCAGCCAATCAAATCCAGCTGTAATCTCATCCCAGACTAGACGGTAGCAACATGCTAAGTCCTCCTCGCGGCCTTGATCAGTTTGCATTTTCGATATGACAACAGCAAAATCTTTCCTGCGGTTTGATGCGACCTAGCGAACAGCTAAAAATAACCTGAGTATCTGTTTTCCATGACGCGCTAAGGAGCTTTTTTCCGCCTGATTTCTGCCAAAAATGGATGGATTATTAATACATTAAAATAAGTTAAGCTGTCATCCTTTGGTGCAGCTGTGTACAAATGTGAAATGATGCAAGACTCCAAAATTCTGCCGAACTTTGGTCCTTAAGGATGAAACCAAGAGAAGTGGGATCGCCCGCTAATGTGTGAAGCGCCCTAGCAACGCACTAAACTTTATTTTGTGGGTTTAGAAATACAGCAAACAGGCGGGCTCCGTCATTCGGAGCGGGCTAAAATAATAGATTTGCCGATTAATTACTTGTAGCTTCAATGTCCGCGCCCATAAAACTCGTGCAAATTTCATTAAAACTATGGGTGAAAATGCACCATAAACTACAGCGGCACATCCCCGAGCAGCCCGCACAAGCCTGCAACTTTACGGCTTTAGCCAGACACTCCAATCAGTTTTATGACAACGTAAGTTTGGGAATTAACCGCTACATGCTTCTGAATGGATCGTAACTCTTCGGCGGATGCTCGGTTCAGTCCGGCGACCTGTGCTCCCCTCGCCGTGGGCGCTCAAGGTCTCAGACCAGCCTGTTTTTTTCCCCCCCGCTTCCTGTCATCACGGATATACGGTGTCTGTCCCCCGGGAGACGGATGGACAAGGAATTTCACAACTCATCTCGCAGTGTTCCTCGACTCCTTCCCAAGAGGCGAGGCTTTTTTTTTGTTTGTCTGTTTGTCTTTATCCCCGAGCGGGGCTGATGCACGGTGCAACGCGTCTCAATCATCCACGGTCATGAGCGGGGAACAGGCATCGGATGGACTCGGGGCTGCCGATGCTGTAGAAAATGTCTGAAACCAAATGTGGGGAGTAGCCTCAATTTCTAACAAGTGATGATCAATAAAAATGGATTTCATTAAGATCAAAAGGATTTAAATAGTTAGCCATAGCCATTAAAATAGCAGGGTTCTCCTAGCTTAACGTATCTACCACCAGGGGGCGACTGTTAGTCCTTTTTTTAAACCACTCATTACACGACCAAACACCTAAAAATTGACCTAAATATAATTTTCTGAAAAGAATGAATCAAAAGAAAGGAAGTTAAATACTGACAGCGCCACTTAAAGACCTTCCCTGTGACCTGACCTGTTTTTGAGCAAAACAATTACATTTATTTAATTCCTTTCCCTCACATTTAAGTCAAATACCTGCTCCACAGGCAAAAACTCTGACTAGAGAGAACGAATAATTTGCTCCCACAGCTCAGCCACCACTCATATTCAGCCAGTTAGGCTGCTGGTGAGGCATGCCTCATATCCCCTCGCTGGAATCTAGATGCATTCTGGCTAATGGAACCATTCGTGGCGAGAACAGCGGGTGGGTGTGCGCGGTACTTCTGCTCCACCATGCTGGGGCCCGCCGCAGAGAGAACTCGACAGCAAGTAACATTACTGGCTGTAATTACTTCAAGCACCATTAGGAACACAATAACATCTGTGCTTAGCAGAAAACGAAAAACGGCTCTCGATGTGCGACCGCGGTTTCCGCGGGTCTACACAAACGGGTCCTCCTCTTCAAGTGATTAACAAGTAATGAGTGGATTGCTCCTGCAACAGATTCCTTGTTTGCTAACAAAGTGGCAGTCAAGGTAATGACTTGGCACAGCTGAGGACTTTTGCATTTTCAGGCTGAGACCAAAAAGTAGCGCCGCGGACTTAGCAGGTGCAGGAGGCTGGGCGCTAACACAGCTTCACAGCGAGGCCCTGGGAAATGCACCGAAGGCAACGTCGCTTATGTTTGATTAGCCTTAAATTGGTGTCTTTTTCTGCTTTTGTTGCCTCTATCTGTGATGATGAGCTCATGTATAAGAGACCTATTTGCAATCAGTGCTGGAAAGGTTAGCTAGGTTGCTAACTACAACAATGTAGCAATTTTGCACTACAGCTGCTAACAATAATGCTAATAAGGGAAGAATAAACAAACTACACACATAAAAAGGGAACGGCCGCAGGTCTGTCTGTTCTAATTATATTATTAAATACTATTTTTAGCTGATGCTGTTGCAAAGTTCACATAACAAAACAGTTTAGTGAGATTAAAGTTTGCTCTCTGAGCCACATGGGCGCAAATTAAAACGTCAGCGCGCTGATCTGCTACTTGTCGTCGACTGATGGTCCCGTTAGACGCCCGGATGGGCCCCCGGTGACATGAAACATCAGCGTGGTGGATTTTATAACCTTTCCGCTGCAGTGCGAGCTGAAATCTGCGGGAAGAGAACAGTCAGCACGTGGAAAATGGCAGAACCATGGGCAACGGATTTTACCCACGGTGCACATATCTTCCCAAATGAAGGCATTGTGGAGAGCATTACACATCACCGTGCTGTGCTGAGATGGTTAGCGTGATTGGCTGCATAAAAGTTTTGTTTTGTTTAATGTTTAATCCCGCTAATTGCTACATTAGTGTTGATAGAGGTGGTGGGGGGGCTCTCGAGTTCGAGTGTTGCCTTTCAGGAATCCGTAGCTCTCTGTGCAAAAAGGATCCTCATGTTTAACATAAAACACGTCCACAGGGCACGCCGATATTTATAGAACAGCAGAAAATCAAGCTGGAAGTGATGGGGCCTCTAATAACATAATCAATAAACATGGAAGCAAAAGTGTCCAGAGGTTGAAGAATGGGTGCCGCAGACTGCTTGACATATGAAATCGAAAGAAATAATCACTGGCAGAGGCCTCCGAGTCCGATTAGACGAGGGGAAATTTCAATATGGGTCTTTACAGCCAGTGGTCACACACACACACACACACACACACACACACACACACACACACACACACACACACGTCCTGTGTTTTTGTAGTTTTGGTAATCAAATGCTGTGTTCAAGGAGTTTGCGTAGAACCCTCATTGGTATGCTATCAGACGCACCTTGACAAACGTGAAGTAAACACCTGGGTGTGGTATCAGAAATGTTTGCTTTGCAAGGTGGTTGGTGACATCTGCGCGTGTCAGCAGTGATAGCTAGAGGCTACGTCTGTGCCACGGTTGTGCATGAACTGAGGTCCGCAACACAATGTCTTACCCATCTGGGCTTAATATTTGCCAGTCAGGTGTCACCTCGAGCTTCTGGCAGTAGGAAAGCCCTCAGCAGCGTCGCCTTTCCACATGAAGCACGCGTCAGCTAGCCAATATTTTAATTACTCTTCGGCTTGGGGCGTCAAAAATTCATCATCAATCCTTAAAATTATATTGGCTACAATTACAGCCCCGGCACTACATCACCTCCTCGCCAAACGTAGGCGGAATTGCTGAAACATCCGGTCTCTCCCAAGCTACAAGATAGTTTTGTGTTTTAAGTTTTGTGTTGTGTGTTTGTTTAGCTCGGGCTAGCCACAGTGCTAAGAAGAGAAATACAACAGTTTCACAGCTATAGATTGCTGGTGTCACACCACCACGGTGGATGTCACGCTACCTGCCTGAATCCACCTTTCACGCTCGCTGTGGTTTGTGTGCGCTCTGCGTGTCACCGCGACGACAGGAAACAAGACAGGGAAAATGGCGAGGTGCAATAAATCTGTCGCGCCAAGCTCCTGGCTGAAGGAAACGGTTTGAAAAGGCCAGATTGGGCCAATAATAACGACGTGCCGTGGTACGCCCACTCAGGACAGAATTTTTTTTTTGTTGATGTAATTTTGAATGTGTGTGTGTGTGTGTGTGTGTCTGTGAAGGTGAGAGGAGGATCGAATGCAACCGCGCTGTCAGCTCCTGTTAGGGACAGTCCTCCGGGTGAAAACGCCGCCGTCTGCATACGTGCGCGCGTGTCAGCGGCGGAGGCTGTTTACGCTGGTTTCATCTCACCTTGCGTCTCAGGTGGGATGTGAGAATGGGAAAGGGGCCCTCGAGGGCGACGTCGACGGAGAATAAATCAATGAGGTAGCGGCAGAGTCATGAAAATGAAGAACAGAAGGAAGGTGGCAAACCATTTGGTCAAGGACGGGAAATCCCAGCTGTGTTTGCAGCCATCCCGGACCCGAAAACAGGCACTTTCAGGACCCCTGTGGCCGATTAAACAGCCTGGTTGCCACAGTAACGCTAGGTGGCTACAGATGTTATCAGAACAGAAACATTTGCTGCGGATTACAGGAACAAGTGACAACTGTGGCCTTTTTATCTTGAATTCCCGAACTTTTTCTGAAGCATCTATGGAAACCTTTTATTTGCGCTCATCAAGATGACCCGGACGACTGTTTCCTGTGTTAGCGCATCTGCGGCTTAGCGTTTGTGTTGGCTAACAGACGTCATCAGGTGTCCAGCATGAACACATTTCTCCTCCCTCCTCTATTTTATTTAGAGCAAAGAGCGCCGATCACTGTGGCTTCACTGCAAAGATCTGCTTTATTGTTATTTTTTCAGGAAATATTATTACAACAGGACGTCTGGAGAAAGTCTGCTAGCTAGGATAATTAGCCTCATGCTTTCTGTATATCTGAGATGCTACGTTACACAAATGCAAGTGGAATTTCAACAGATACAGATAAAGAAGGATTTGTGTGCAACCGGGGTCTAAAAATTCCTAAAACTACTTTAGCTTTTTATGTGCTTGGCTGTCTTTAATGGTTTGCGTCTCAGTCGACTTTAAAAGCCTCCAACTCTTCGACAAAAATGAACCCTGAAGGTGAAACATTGCAGACAGAGTGGGAGAGGGTTAAAAGCAGCGAGAGCCCATCTACGAAACGGCGGCCAGGAGGCTAATTGCAAGACAGTTAACTCATCACATTGACTCCTTCGTTCAAACACGAAGATGCAGATCTGCTCCCTTAGCTCTTTGGGACCGTTAGATTGTCTTCCATTTAGATGTACACCCCCCAGAACCAAAAAAATAGCTTGTTCCAAACGCTAAAATTCTACTTGTACCCAACTCTTTTATTCTTTTTCAAATTTCAGGAAGAAACACAAATGTGATGTGCAAAGCGCGCGGTGCAGATTCCTGCGGAATCCCCGGTGATTATTGAGCTGTGGTTGTTTTTCATCGGAGAGGAACGGAGCTCAGAGCCACAGGTGCAGGCACAGCAGCGCCAAGGCACACCAAATCACTTAGCAACCACTTTGCCTTATTACCCAGAAGCCATCGGGGTCCTGTTAGTGCATTAGCAGGATGCCTAACTCTTTTCATTAGCGCCCCTGGCTCCTCGCTGCTCTCACCTGGGCACCGGATAAAAGACTTCGGCCTCCTCAAGACAGCGCAGCTTGTAATTTTTTAAAAATGGCAAATTCTCGAACATCCATAACAGCAAATACTGTTACCGAATCCCAACCAGGAATGGGATGGAATGACAGGAATGGGATGTCCAAAAACTCCCTTCTTGAATCTACTCTAACTTGGCTCCGGGTGCTAAAGCCAGCAAGGGACTTCATGGACACTCCCCGGCCGCTGCTGCTCCTCCTCCTCCTCGATGCCGCGAGCGAACAATCGGTTCAACTGGCTGTGTACGCTACAGACGGGATGGAAACGCACAGAAACTGAAAGCAAACGTCCCCTTGGCTGGTATAAAAGCAGAGAAACACCTGTATGGGCAGATTTCACACCTACTAGCTTAAACAGTGACTGCAGAGGACAGCTGAGACGCTACAGAGCGCATGCTAACCTGTTGAGACTCTTTCGCTCGGTCACACGCCGCCGAGGTGCGTGGTATCCTTCACGAATTTGTGTTCGACACCTTGGAGTAATACTTTTCCCGTTTTCCTCCCCACTTTCCCCGTTTTGCCTGGGTTACTCTCATTAATTATCCCAGCGGCGCCCGGGCCGGCTCACTCCAAGAACGATTAGCGAAGGGGAAGTGGCAATAAAAGGACGAACTTCAGCTTTAATTAAAGGGGAGTAGCCTTTTAGCGCAGGGAGGGCCGTTAAATTAGCAACATTACGGCACCATGCATCATTGGCAAAGTACAATGGCGCGTGAAATAAATGATGCATGGGGCAGCGGCGCCGCGGCTCTGCGGGGATCTGATCATGGGAGAAGTTGAGGTGTGGTCAGGGTCCGAGGAGATGGGGGTGGGGGTTGCAGGAGCTGAATTCACCGAGATTCAGGCAGCAAACAGCCAAATAATCTCCACAACAGAGGAAGACGGCAGATTCCTCCACAGCCTGTTAACACAACTGTTAGCTTCTTCTAGCATTTAAATACTAGAGCTGCTTCTACAAATGTAACTCAGATCAAGAAGAGGTGGCTAAAACGCTCCAAATGTTGCACATAAATACATCTACCGAACCTCTGTGTGATGGTTACATGCTATGCTAACGTAGGCCTGCAATTAGCCATGATTTACAAGCGTGCCTGTCGTACCATGGTGTGCTAAAGGACGCAACTTAGTTTTTAACACATCATGAACAAACTGGAACTGAGAAACTGGCGATTTCTGTGCCCCTGAAACCCAAAGCCGTGGTGCCAAACTCCTGTCTCGCCAATGTTCCTGGAAAAGCAATATCTCCTTAAACAGGGGGGTCTCTGACGCAGACATGTCCCCACTTAGCTGCGAAAGGCAGACATTTATCTGGCAGTGACTGACATAATCGTCACCATGTTTACTCCGCTGGTGAGAGCTCGGGTAGTGTTTTTGAAGAAAAATGTCCTTCAGTCTCAGATTTAAGTGCTGTGCGAGGGCGGAGCGCAGGAGTTTACAAGCATGATCTATTTCCACTTAAGCTTGATAGTCAGGAACATTAAAAAGTGATCTAGAGTGTACTGTCTAAGAAAAGTACCAAAAAACCAAAGCTTCTGTCGCTTTTCCCCCCATTTTATTGCTTTTTCAATATAATGCTAGTGACTGTTTTCCCACCATTTTTTCTTCAGGACATCATCAAATGTAAAATTGTCATTAGTTTTTTACCTGACACGGATGGCAGCATGGGGCAGGATCTCTCCGTCGCAGGTCCATCTGCTGTGACCGGTTCCGTGGTTACGGGTCGCCTGGCGGGTGCACGTGGCAGCGAAGCACGGCGTCTCCACCTCGCTCGAGTCACCCGCCGAGGTGCGGCCTCGGACCCGCGGCTGGAAATGAAACGTCCTCACGTGGTGGACCTCCACGAACGAGTGGTCAAACTGGGGTGGGGGGTGGTGGTGGTGGTGGGGGGGTGGGGGGGTGGAAAGGTGGGTGGAGTTAGATGAAAGGGAGGTGGATGGGTGGGTGGGAACAGATGCACCCACAGGTCAGGAACGCCTCAGCTGCAGACGACAACAGGGGCCGACAACAAACCTGCTGAGCGATCGAGAACTGTGAAATATCTCTTTGGTGTTTTTAGAATCTGTTTCTATGGCAACGGCATCCTCCACAATAGAAGAACAATGACAAAAGGTAAATAGGAGCCCCTTTTCACTACAAGAACTTTTAGCATTAACCAGGGAGATTTAAAAAGGTTTGACGCATTTCCACTGAAATTACCCAGAAAAAATACAAACGTTTGTCTCCCTCTGGTGGTAGACAGCGGGAAATGTCTCACGATCGTGATCGGTGGCTGAGCTATGTTGAGTTTTAGGTGGAAATGGCGCACAGGCCAGCTTAGTGAGCAGGCGCAGAGATGGCGGGCGTGTCACCCGACAAATTAGAAACCATCACGACAAAAAACCCCCGAGTACTAACATTCATAAATATGGAGATGAACGCTTGCATCCCGCAGCATCCAGGGTCTGGGAGCCTGGTGGACCGTCTGGGACGGCAACACGCTGCCGTGGGAATAAGTGGATGAATGGAAAAGGGTTCGCAGGAAAGCCAGACTTCCATCTACAGACAGACCAGCTTGTTTTCTGTTGCAAAATGAATCATAAAGAACCTAATTTTCAAAACAAAGTGGCACGGAGAATAGGCAGCAGCGCATTTCTGTGATATATGATGATTGTGTTGGCTGGTAGAAGAGTTCTTGGCTTGTGGCTCTTTGTTTTTTTTCCTTTCGTGTACTTGCTCCTGGTGGGTGATGTAAAAAGTTAATTTCTCCATCGTTATTTGATGCACTCCTGCTGATTTTGTAATGAAAAGCAAGGCCTTTTTCTTTTCTTTTTTTTAACGTCTTGCTTTCCGTTTACGATAAGCAGGAATTGGCCATGAGGAGATCAAATGCAAAATAAAAGGGGGAGCTGTGAGACGACGTAGGCGCCCAAACACCGTGCAAATGGCAGCGGAGGCAAGAGAAGAAGAAAGTGGGAAGATGAAAAGAAATTATATTGCGAAAATCCCTTTTCATCTCGCTCACTGTTTGGGGCTCAACCTTGTCCGACGCGCTGCTTTTCGACTTCACGGGGTGCCACTTTCTCTCTATTCTCTCCCACTCTTCCCCCTCTCCGGCTCTAGCCGCTCCCTTTCGTACCCGCTGTCATCATAAAAGTGGAGTGACAGCCATTTTTTTCCACATCAGACCCACTTTGTGGCTGCAGCCTCTGGACGGTCTGCCTCAAAGACTCTCTGGCGGGGCCGTGGACGCGCCTTTCTGCCTTCTCCCTTCTTTGTTTCTCTCCGCTTGGCTGAGCAGTGATGCTGATATGATGTGAACCTCAGAAAAAGTCTATCTTACTCGACTTGTCTCACCTCTAGCGACATTCATTTCTTCCAAAGAAGACCCAATCCCAATTCTTCTTCTTTCAGCTGTTTCTATCGGACTCTAACATCTTCCGCACCCGTCGGCGAGGCTCCAAACCCGCCCTTGTGCCGGGAAACCTGGTAGCTTTTCCACGCAACGCTTTACGTGTCTCCTAGAGACAACTTCTGCAGATGACATCACTTGCAGGAAATTACTTCTGCCTGGAATAAACTTCCAGAGGTCCTTCCTGGGGTAATAATTGCTAATCGCCAGACCCGGTAACACTTGAGCTGTCCTGAGCGGGCATTAGTCTGGTATCAGGCTCCTCTCCCATACAGCGTATCCCTGATGCAGCGATTACCAGCGCCCCTCCGGACCGGGGTGGAGGTTATTTATGATACGTGGGAAGGCACAAGGGCTGAGAAATTTGAACGTAAGTGAGCCGTAGTTGGGAAATTGCACCGAGTCAGCGGATGGAGGTGCTAGCGCAGCGGCGGCGGCGCGGGGGGGCTACCTTCTGCTCGCTCATTTGCAGACTCCGCACACGCCCTCGGTGCACCCGTGCACAGGCCACGCGGGGTGATTGACGAGAGGGTTGTGGGGAGGAAGGAGAAGTTTTGTCTCAAAGCCCAAAGTCGGGGGAGTTTGGTGGAAAGGTCACCTTCCCGCCTCCAACAAGCTGCAGTTTTTCCTGTTTAGCTGGTCGTCTTTGTTGGCATGACGACGGAGGTGCCTGAAGCAGTCGAGATGGGAGCACTTCCGGACCAGGATGAGCTCGGTGGTGCCGTCGGCGAGGTGAGCGGAGGGCGGCAGGCCTTTGGGACACGCGCAGCTCATCCCCACGCCGTTGATGGCGATAAACCTTCGGTGGATCACGCTCCGACCGCGGCCGCCACCTGGAAACGGTGGAGTCGTGTAAAACACGTCACAGCGTAGCCAACCCCTCTCAGCGTGAGGAGGAAAAAAATGAATCCCAATTTCAAAGCAGTCGAAGCGTTCACAGATCACAGACTTCGCCACCACCTGGTGCAATTGTGCGTCTTTTCATCCCCGCCGCCACCTTGAAAGCAAGTAGAGGAGGATCTGCGGAGAGCTTGCTGTTATTTAATTAGAAGGCTGCCTTCGGGAACTCCACAGCATTTGGAAAATCATCCACAAGCTTTCCCAAATGTGCCAAAGATACAAAGCCACGCACCGCCGCCTGGCGGGGAGCCGAGCTTGAAACCGGTCTCCGTGTTCCTGCGAACGCTCGCGTTTATTTCAAAAGCCGCCTGGTTAAAGGGCGACCGACTTTTCTCCCAGCGACCTAGCTGAAACAGGATCCCGATGCTGGCAGTAATGGGAGCTGAGGTATCTCACCCCCAAAAGGAGGAAACCCCACAAAAGTGATCACAGAACCACAAGAGGCGCGATCTAAAAAATAAACATTGTTTTTCAGTTCACAACTAAACCCATAATGCGATGCGGGGATAAAGGGTCCGCTAATGACAACGCTCTCGCTTAAAAACACTAATTAAAGCGACTTCAAATGTTTGAAAAAGAGAGCAAATCAACTGTAAATTCTGCATTACAGGAACGGTTCCGACTGAGCGTTCGCGTGCGCTGGGGGACAGGCGGACTCATTTGCAGACAGAGTGTGTTGTGCCTCATTGATTCAGCAGTTGTCTGAGATTTCTCTCACCAGGAACAAGAGAGGAGGGAGGGGCTAAACAAATGGTGGCACTGGTGTGAGGAAAACCCGCTGTCAGAGCAACCAGAGCCAAACTTCTTCCTGATTAGTAAGAATCTTACACACACACACACACACACACACACACACACACACACACACACAAAACACAGGCACAAGGTTCTGCTTCTCTGCGCTCCTTTATAATTACGCTAACGCAAAAGTACATTCTCCATAGGATGCCTCAGTGAAAAATATCTTGAATTTCATATTTTAGCACTAATTGGAATGAATATAAAACCCGCACTCTGCCTCTGTGGGTTTTTGCGGGTTGGGAGGATGGTGGATCACTCTACACATCCTCAAAACATTGCTGCTTCGACTTTGCTTAGTTCCTGATTTGAATGCACCACCCAGCAGGGACGCTAAGTGACACATATCAAATGCGCTCTGAAACAAACAAACAAAAAAAACGCGGAGTGGTTACGTTTTAGCCAATTAACACATAAAACAACACGGCAACAACAACAACAAGACGTGTAAAATAACGCTGCATTTAGTAGATTATGACATTCTAGCGCTTGTTACACCCAAAAGTGAGACGGCACTCTGCTGGATGCACCAGGAGGCCCGCCGAGCGCCAGGGTGCAGCGGCGTCTGGCGGAGATCTGGAAATCAATAGGCTTAAAAAGGAAAAAAAAAAAAAAAAAAAAAGCCAGGGTGTGTAGTGGAGAGTGGGACGCAGTGTCGTTAAGATCACTTTGTACTCTGGAGGTCAATAACTCATCAAAAATCTCATCAAGCCTTTGACCATGCTGGAAAAATAACCCCGAGTGAAAAATGTAGATAAATTCAGATATGAGCAGGAGAAGATGAGGCTGAGGTGCTGCAGAGTGCTAATCTGATCTGATCTGGGGCCAGTCTGGGACGCTTGCGTCTTCCTTGCTTCTTTCAAGCGGCGCCTGACAGGGAGGAAAAAGCAAAACACCTCTGGGGGCAGCTACTGTTGACCTTGAACTCCTACCTTTATCCAAATTTGTCTTCTCTGACACCTCCCACTGCTTCATGTCCTTTAATGAGGATTTGTGCTGACACGCGCCGCACCTGAAATATAAGTGTAACCTTGTTTTAAAAGACATCAAAGCACCGCTGTCAAGATCTTAACAGGTGATTTATTAAAACAGACCCGATCCAGTCCATCCTTAGCTTCGGGCTTTGGGGTTTTTTTTATGTGTCTGTCCTAAATTCTGCAGCCAAAAAGGCTTTTTGTGGCAATCATATCATAAAATACAGTGTCAGGACAAATGGTCTTTTACAGATTAATGCTTCGCTTCCTTTCATCTCCCGAATCAAATGCAAACAATGTCTGGGGCTCCTAAAAAAAACAGCGCTTTTAGAGAACGCTGAATGGCCTCTCAGAGTGCAATAAATCAGACGTGCTTCCTGAGAGCGTTCGCTACCTAATTTAGGATCTGGGAAGTGCACAACTGCATCTGATGAGTTAGTGTTTTGTAAAAGTGAAACTGAAGCGTCATAGAGGCGGATGAATTATTTACCCGGATCGACAGCGCCGCCTGTCTCTGGGGGTCCCCTTGTTCTCAGCAGGGAGGAAAGAGATTGTGCCTTCATAGTGCTTGTGATTCAGAAAGGTTTTCACCCCTAGAAGACAACACAGCATCATTCTGAATATAACAGCCGTAACCCCCGCCTGGAGGCTGATGAACACACCCTGAAAACACACACCTGTCAGATCTGGATTTGCATTCTGGGAGCAGTTCTGCGTACGTGTCTTTATTAGAAAATAAACACTTGCAGATATTGTTATTTTTTTTTTGTTAGATACTTAAGCGAAAGCTAGTCAGAGGGAAAAGTGTCATCCCGCCGCGCTCACTTTCTTCCATTTCTATCTTTAAGTCGGTCAAAGTGCAATTCTGGAGCAGGGCTGGATAAAGCCTCCGTTTCTTTACGTTAAACTCGGTCTGTTTGAGGTCGCTGATTTAGGAGATTTGGGCGTGCACCTTAAGGCTTCTACCTGCCAGATCGTAGCGAGCTGGACCCAGCCGCCTGTTCTTGTCAGTGTCCCTCAGCAAGTCGCCGTAGAAACCGTATCCCAGCAGTGACACGTAGTACCTGAGGAAGCTGTTGTCATGGTGAACTGAACACACGTCCTTTGGCTGAGAGTCCCCTGCGGAGACACACCCAGCCGGTGCCAAAACGCGACCATCGCGATCATCTCGTACGGTGTTGAAAATAAATGCTGTCTAACTCTGAAATCGACCGCATGGTCGTTGAGTCACCCACAATGATGTGTAACGCAGAAGTGACTGCATCGCTGGTTCCCACTGTGGAAAAGCAGATGCAGTCGGTGGACCCTGTTTAACAGGAGACACACAGGTCGATGGTCAACCAGCATGACCCCAGTATGGAGCTGGTAAACAGCCATTCACACTTTAACAAAATGGTCTGTTGGCAAACCTAAGTTCTGGATCACTGGCATCGATGTAACAATGACAATGAATACAATACACAAGGCTAGGTCAGTCAATCCATCCTGGCGTTTCACTTTCTGTACTAAATAAAAATCAATTAGGAAAAAATGATGCATGAAAGCAAATTTTTGTCACGAAATTCCAAAAAAAAGGCCTGTAAAAGGAGGCGTTTGTGAGCTATACTTGAGTCAACCACCAGGGGACAACAAAAATCTTCTGTTTTTTTTCCCTCCCCTCCAGTGTTTTACTACACTAAATATACTGGGCAGCCTTGGTTACAGCTGTTCCTAAGATGAAGCCGTATAAAATGCAGTTGAGTGATTTCATGGGGCAGGAATAAGACATTTCAGTCATAAAGTTAACCAATCGAACGCCTGCGGGCATCAGGACTCTTCATCCCACAAATGAAGGGTGGGAGACATCCCCCGACTCAGGCAGGAAATATTAGGCTTTAAATGAAATCTTTCTATCTCAAGAGCTAATAAAATTCTGTCTCACTTTCGTCCCCACATGGTATAATTTTAGAGCTATCTGCCTTGCTTTGATAATGGTGAGAGTGGTGAAACGGACCTACTGCAGTGTAAAAGAGAGAGAGAGAGAGAGAGAGAGAGAGAGAGAGAGAGAGAGAGAGAGAGAGAGAGAGAAGTAAGAAACAGCCAAGAAGTGAGGAATGGAGACACAGACGAGCATGGAGACCGACCCAGTTTCTACCACTGGTCTACATGTTGCAGACCCACGTGAATGATCCCCACGTGTAGAGAGCAGGGCACCACTTCCGAATCCGCCCGGTTCCGGTCCACTCCGTGGTCTGTTTGGGTCCTGATGATCAACCCATGCAGGATTTCAGTGAACATCCCTTCTCCACCCACACACACACACACACCACCCTCACCAGAAAAAGAGTGAGAAAACAATTTGTGATCTAAACACTGTTGCAGTTGAAAGTTCGGACTCTCCAGTCGGCCAGGTGGATGTTGCTTAAACAGTTTCACCTGAATGTTTAATAGAAGAGTGACTTATGGCGGAATAAAAACTAGAAAAACCTTGACAGCAAGGCAGCAAACGTACCCCCTCTATACACAATAGCACCATGCTGTGATTTGAAGGCTATATCCCTAAAGAAATGGACCGATAAATAATTTGAACCGCGGGATAATGGGCTCTAAGCAGGCTCCGCTGGACTGGATAGCTAAAGAGCAGAAGGTGGGTCTGGTGGGCACTCACCAGGAAAACCCTTCTGTATTCCTGAGGCCTTGTGAAACCTGTTTTACGGCCCGCTGCGGCGTCCTCGTGACCTCGCGTTAATGAGCTGTGGCGTCATGCGGCGTGTCGGCAGGAAAGAAAAGCATCCACGTCGCCGCTGATTTACGGCTGATTATCCTCATATGGTTTTATTACAAATGGCTCCGGGATTGATTTCAAACGCATGATGAGGAGTGACTGAGGACACGGGCAGGGTTTTTAGCTTCTTACACTCGACCTTGGATAGGCGTTTTGTGCTCTGTGATATTTTTTTAGTGTTGCTTTAAGGTTTTTTTCGTCCAACAGCCCGTGCATGCTTGTCGAGCAGATTGTGTGTGCTGGCTTTGTTAGCATATGGACAGACCAGATTCTGCTCCTCACCACAGTGATGAAGGTGTCAAAAACTCACCCGTCGTATTTATCTAGATCGGCCTCGGCTGTCAAGTGGTCCCTGGCATGATTGGCCCTCTCGGTAACTATGGAAACAAGCCAAAATGGCCAGCATTAGTGCAATTTAAAGAGAAGCTAACGCGCCGAAATAACCTCAACTGGTAAAACAGAGTTGTCGCAGGAAGGGAAATGACTGTACGGAAACATTCACGGAGACGAATTTCCAGAAGAAACAAAAAAAAAAAAGCGCAGAGGCAGAAAACAGCCTCATTCAGCTACAGCACATTAGCACACAAAATGAGCCCGGGGCCCATGGAAAAAAAAGAGAAAACCAAAAAAATCAACATAAATCTGTGTACCTGGCATATAATATCAACACATTTACAATCTATCACAGGTGTAGGAAGCCCAGAGTGAATGTTTTTCACTCTGATAGGCCATCAATACAGCAGACTATATGTAGCCGTAGCAAACACTTATTGAATAATAGATGTGTTTGGCTTCCAAAGCATATCAACTATCGCAGCTTTCATTAAGGTCCTAGCATGACTAATGGCGCTGCGAGCCAAATCATATCCTTGCATGCCTCTTCAGGGGCTCCACCGGCAGTAGGAGCCTATATGGCAGCCACTGGAGCTCATTTTTAATTCAAGCGTTAACAAAAGCGAGCGACTGATAGGGACCCACCAATCACATCAGCAGAAACGCAGGCCCGTCGCAGGAGCGGAGCCACCTTCTGCTGGTAAACGTGCTCGCCGCGCCGCCTCCCCCCGTAGGGATTGATGTACACCAGGAGGCTCTTCGGTCTGTTGGCTGCAGAGTGAGGGATGGGGTGTGAGGTAGTCATTATAAAAGCTCCGCTTTCTACGCTTTTTTTCCTTTGAAATGTTGGGCCCATGGCAGCTTGATGAAGTTTTCCGCCAGTCTGGAACTGCTCGGTCACACCGACAGGTGGCTGAAACCTGCTGCTGCAGCAAAAGGAAAGGAAGCACGCTGCATTGGTGATAAAGCTGCCTTGGGGAAACAGCTGGTTTATGGGAGAGGGGGTTGGGGTCCCAGGCATCAGGGGGAGACGGAGATCAGGTGACCGATCCCAGCGAGCACTATAACATATCAGGTGCAAAATCGATTGGCAATAAGATAAAACTTTCATTATATTGCATAAATGACTTGTCAGTGATGTAAAAATGTCCAGTAGAGGAGACAAAATGCTCAATGCTCTCACATCTCTTAAATGGATTCATCCACATGGGTTTGACATCACGAGGTTTATTTAATTGTCTAAACATGCGTTGATGCTGTAATTGTCGTTGATGACTTGGATCCACTGTTCACAGAGTCCCCGGCTGGTGCAGTGGAAAGTGACATCACCACAACGCCCCCGCTGCTGTCGCGTCCTTCTGACGTACCAAACTGCAAAGACACCAGACAGAGTAAGGAAATCACCAGGTAAATATGACTCAAAAATGTCCTCCGGGATTATGTATCACACCAGCTGCTTTAGGTGTTGTGGGATTTCTTTCAATCAGTAACCCATGACAGTAACTCATTGTTCACGGGCCAAAAATAAAAATAAACGAAAGATAGAATCTGATCTGAGATAACAGGAAGCATGCTAAATTAAGTCTTATCGTGGCCGATCACGCCTGTCACGGGTAGTGACCTCACCGAGGTTTCCACCTTAGCCCAGCTCACATCCGCCCATGACTGATGGAGCGTTAAGAAGTTAAATGAAACAGATCGTCAGACAAAAAAGGAAGATACGGACTCCCGTAAAATCCTGCCAGCGAACATTACTGAAATATTTACATTGGGGAGCAAAAATTCCCTCACTAAGCACTTTGACAGCAGATTCCCTCGCTAAGCATTTCGAATTATCACGCTAAGCATTCTTTTTATCTGATAGAAAAGTTAACTTTGCAGGGAGAGCTCACAGCGCCGCGTACTTGCAGGCACGACGCTCGGGGTGGGCGCGAAATCTTCCTTTAATTAGTTACATAAGCGGGATGGGGAGTGATGGAAGGAGACTTTGATGGCAACTTTCCACAGATCGCAGGAATGCAGCAGAGTCAAACGCTCGCTGCCAGGAAGAGCGCGCATTAGTCCGGACTTTTTCAACATTTCCCGGGATAAATAATGTAAATCCAATCTCGCTTGGATTTAATCTAATGAATCAAAATGAAGCATTAGGCCATAAGTCACTGGCGCGCTGCCATCGTCGAGCCGGCCAGCTAAAGCTGTGAGGGGCTCTGTTGTTAATGCATTACTCTCAGCTGTCGGCGGGCTTTCTGTCAGGCGGCTCGTGGCGGCCCGGCCCAAATGTCCACCGCGGCTTTAACCCTTAAAGGAAGGCCAAGCGGTGACGTAAACAGATTTCCGGCACCGCTGCCGGCACGGCGGAGGCATCAAAAGCACGCACGTGTGAGTGTCCTGTGTACCTGTGAATGCGTGTGGATGCAGCTGGTGCAGGTGTTTGGGTCTCTTCTGACTCCGCCTCCTCTCTGCGTTGACTTGGTCGTCGGAGGCGTGGCCAGCGATGATGATGATGATGTCACACAGCAGGATCGCGTGGGCGTCGTTCTGGAGAAGCAAATTATGGATCAATCCTGAGCCGTTGAATCCTGGACAGACATTTGCAACTATGGCAACCATAACGGATCAGCGCCTCGGGGGTTCCCCATCATTGTTCAGGTTTTATTGCCCTCAACTTTCACCGTTCATTGTGCCCCCAATGTTCTCATTTCCAGATGTTCCAGGCAGCTGTTTCACTGCAGGAAAAAAAAAATTGGCAATCACCCCAATATCAGTGTAATTTGCCTGGCACCAAATGGCACGCAAATTAGCAACAAGCTAAAGTCAAACACTGCCGAAAGTCCCAACATTCTATTTAAGCCCTCGTAGAGATAAAACAAAAACGATAAACAGATAAATAGATAGATTTAATGGTTCACGTTAAGGCTTAAGAAACTTAAACCAGCTTTATACTTTCAGTTAAAGAGGAATCTTATGTTAAGACGACCTTTAAGTAGCGCCCCGGAATTGATTCCGCAAAACAGTAAAATCGATGGGAGGAATAATAGGCGCATACCTGGGAGGGCTGGGGAGTGTTTAAGAAAAGGCAGTCCTTTTAATTCTCTGGGAAAAAGAAAAAAAAAGAGAAAGAAAGCAGGAGCTCCAGGCTGATGTGTCATCCATAGCGAATGGGAAGGCAACTGTCGAACTTTCAGATTAATTTCTGAAGATAAGTTCAGAAAAGGCTGTTAAAAAGTGCAACATAGTTCATGAGGGACCGAGCGGGACCAACGTGTGGAATGGCCGTAATTCGTATAGAGACTCTCCAGTTCCTCCCAGACCGTGTTCAGCAGGTGAAACTGAGCAGAGGGACGTGAGACATATTACTTCTCTCCCGGGAGTCCGAGGGAATAGGATTTCATTTTTTCCTTTAATAAAAATGATGCAGGGGGTGGTGGGGGGTGTGAATAACTGTGGGTATCGATATTCACACTTTGATAAATAGGAAGACTTATGGTTTTATTTCCAGTGAGAATGAGGACTATTTGCCTGGCAGTTTGTGAGGAACCAAAAAATTCAAAAAGAATACGGAAGAGAGATTTTCTCATCACTGCTGCTGTTCATGGAGAGAAAAAAGCATTCTGACTGCTTTGTAGAAAAGTTGCATCTTTCTAAATGCACGTTTTACCGTTTGCATCCGCAATTCCCCTGAAAAGCCGTGACACATACGGCAGATTCCTGTCCTAATCCCGCCTTTGTGAAACAGCCCCCGTGGTTCTTTGCAGTGTTTGGATGCATGAGCCAGAGATCGCCGGTTGCCATCGCAACCGCTTGGAGTCTTTTCCCACCATCCGCAGCTCAGCGTAAAACCAGAAGAACGACTACAGAAAGGGCCACTTTCCGCCCAGGTGACCTGAGCGGCCTCTGGGCTCCGGTAACTCCACTGATCAAGGATAATTCTTCCTCGTTGGACCATGTGATGTGGGAGGAGATCTGTCGGAGCTGCTTGTCAATCATAGGGCAGCCGGTGTCTGTCTGACTATGCTGCGGTGACACAAAAACGGAAAATGACGGTATATTTCCTCGGAACGAATTCCAAACCCAGGTCAGCTCTAATTGGAAGCCATTGCAACACAGTTTGTGTTGAAAGGATGTTTCTCATAGACCAATTACCTCTGCCTCTGACAAATTGCCCAGTGAAAAAAAACAAACAACAAACATTCTCCAAAAAACTTTCCCTGATCCTTTTTTTTTTTTTTTTTTTTTTACATTTCTGAGTGTTCTTGAGGGGCGGGGCTGTGTGCTGACGAACGCCAATCGGCGGTACACATTCGCAACATTGCCTCAGTTTGTGTTTTGACCATTTGGGGAGCAAAAGAAGAGAGAAAAGCTACAAGAAGGGGATGGACGAGGAAGTCTAGGTTCCTCTGAGTGAGTCTGTGGAAGAATAGCTGAAATAAGTTTGTACAAAGTTGAACCAAGATTATAATAATCTTCATTTGAATTCATTTTAAAATTTAAAATGAAGCTCTTGTACAGATGCAATACAAGCTCATAAATTTAACATCATTAATTAAAAAATATTCATCAGAACCTGCATCTACGGAACAAAGTGGACTTGTACGTCAAATTATCCAGTATAATCTGCAAATGAAACTTTTAAAATAAATAACCATCTGCAGCACGAGGCCTGAAAACAACAGGATAATAACGTTTAGGGATTTTTCAGACGTGTGCAAGTGCAAACGCAGAAAAGTCAATACCAGCCCTGAATTATTGTTCATATTTGACACAGCAGATAATGACATTTTTTCCCAAATCAATACCACAAAAATGTAGCAGGGGGGTAAATGGATATGACGCAGTATCGATGCAGTGACAAAGTTTTGCACGGCTGAAGTCTTTGGCTTCACGTTCTCATCAATCCATCCACGAAAACAGAACATGTAGGACCGTCTCCACAAAAATAGTGAAGATTAGACTTCCTGCTACTGCCCCGGTTCAAAACATTCAGATATTAAATGTAAGATATCACACAAGAGGTTGAGATTTTCCTAATACGTCATGTCTGTCACCCTGCGGTTACTGTTGTTCCGTAGATCACCGATAGTGCCATCTATCCCTGAGGTGTGCAGATCATCAAAAGGAATGGAGAAATTACCTACAACGCTCGCAAAATGGACTGGTTCTCCTTCACACACAAGCGCAGAATAATCCTCCACACAGAATCCTCCACACAGCCTCTCTGGGTTCCAGCTCGATGACAAACCCTGAGCCGAACAAAAGGCTCCGATTTACTTTCACAGTCTTAATGTTCTTTTCCAGCACAAAGAAGTCAGCGCCACCTATTCTTAGCGCCGGGCTCAGTTATTGTTAGCCGGTGTTTATGGGGACTGTGGTGTGCTCTGAGCTTTAATGAAAGGATCACGTTTCTTTCTTTGCTGCAGTAAAGCCGACTTGGAACCAAAGATCGCCGATTTGGAGCCAAGAAGTAACCTGGGAGGAGTTGGCTGGGACAGCTACCTGGAGGCGATGGGCTCCTAAAGTCAGTAAACAAATCAGATTTTGAAAAGGGATCTAGTTTGGGAATAAGGTGACCCATCATCTACAGATCCTCCCCTCGCCCTCTCATCACGTCGCCCTGGTCTTCCAGCCTATTCCCAAACAGTCGTTAAAATCCAGCTCCCCACCCTTAAATCCTCCCTACTCTTGCGCCCCTTTACCTCACAGCAACTCCTAACCATGTCCACACCCTCGGGTCCTCTCGGGCCATCCTCTACCTCCCTCCACTCTCTCTGCCCGTTTGTCCACAATGAGACCCAGATCTTTGGATTCTCCCGTATGTTCCCAAAAATATGGAAAAATTGATGATAAACCAGCTTAGTCCAGACAGAAGTAGTCGCTACAGAGCGGATCGATAAGTTCCCTCCACCTGTTAAAATAGTTTTGCCTGGATCCACAATGATGCTTCCCCACAACTGGGGAGCATCCTATCCAACAGGATTCCACGGGGCGTTGTAGGCTGGGGTGTCAACTTTAGTGTATGAACTCCAGGTCGTGACACCCCGCGGTGGCAGTGATGTTCGTGTGAGGGCTGACGCAACACTGCGGTCAGGTGCATGTCACACCTGGGCTGACCTGGTTTAACTTCGGCTGTGATCGTTTCCATGTTCCGCTCTTATCCCCCTCCCCAGCCTTTACACCGCAGATCAGGATGCGTTTCTTTTTTACAAGGTGTTGGAGGACAAGTCAGCGCACGCTTAGCAAAACTGCTATTTTCTCTGGCATTTCCACACTGTTTAGAACAAATTCCTGTTTTTGCTTTCGCACATTTCATCCCAGCTGTCAGGCAGCACACGTGTAAGAGAGGAGATTAGACGTGAGCGAGGGTGTGAGGCTGATAAAAGATGAGTGGTGGTGAAATACTTGGAGCTTAGTGTCTGTTCATCAAAAAAAAAAGAGTTAGAAACACTCTGGGTCTCCAAATGGAGAGTAGGTCATGTGATGCTTCAGTCACCCGGTCCGCAAGCTCCCATTAACGTCATGAGGAGGCTTGCTCGAACTGCAGTTTAGCCCTTTTCTGCCAGCGTTTATGTCTCCGTTTCGCTCTCACTCCCTCTGCCGCTGTCTCTCCAGCAGACAGGCCTGTGCATTGAGGACGCGCTCCGGATTACGCAGATCTGAGGTCTGCCCGGGTTCGCATGGTGGTGAGCCGTCAGGCAAGACGTGCGCAGGGGTTTGCTCAGCCCACGCTCAGGCACACAGATCCGGGAGAGAAGGACCATGGAGGGAAACTGTACAACAGTGGGCCCATCACCGAGGCAGCAGTGCTGCTGGAGCCCATACGCCTGGTGCGGCGCCGAGGAAAAAATGACAGTTGTAGCCCATACAGAAAAGAGAGGTAGAGAGGTCGTTATGTGACCCATATCAGATGTATTTTTGCAGCGTAACCAATAAAAAAAAACCCAACATCAAATCTGATGTATTTGACTTGGATCTAGGCCATGTGTTTTTTTTTTTTTAAAATCAAAACTGTGACTCCTATAGGAATTCCATGTGACCTCGCTCTCACTTACGCACAGGCGGGAGCCCCCAGAGACGCCCCACAACAAACGTGGAACACAGCCACGGTGACAAAAAGCACACTTTAATCTCAGGTCTAATGGGTCAAAGAGGTGTTCAGCATGCGTGATGCTCTCTCTGATGCACGTTTGCTCTGTTTCTGAAGTTCTGACATTATTTTTAATCAGATTTTATTCTTTCTTTAAGGTTTCACAGCCGGATTTGAAACTACGAGCCGGGCAATTTTACAATGGTGTCTTCAGCAGAATTCTAACTGAATTGCTTTTTCGGCGAGGTGGACTCATACATGGAAACAGGCAAGTGTTTTTGCTGTCGTGAGGTTATTAAATTCCTCTGGTATTTCAGCGTTCGGGGCCGCCAACCCGACCACCCGCCGGACTCAGCACACTTGACTGACGGATGCTCCGACTCAACCGAAGCCACTTCAATATCAGAGCGGCGGCGTCCCCCTAATGCAGAGCAAAACACCGAGACCAGGACGGTAGGAGCTCATAACAATTCTTCCTGACGTTTATCGCACTTGCATGCCAGCTGGAAAAAGATACTGGGGGAAGGTTAGGAGCGGAGGAAGACTTTAAGTCGCGCTGCGTGCTTTTCTACTATCAGATCGGATTAACATTTTCTTCCTTCTCAGTACCGCGACGGCTTCACTGATTTTTTTTTTTCATGTCAGTCCACAGAAAACGTTAAAACCTTTCCGACTAAGGAGCACACCTGCCTGTGAAATTCCCCCCCAAAAAAAGGAAAAAAAACCCCACTGACATTCATTTGCATGATTACAGCCATCGTGGGCATTAAACCTGTGGTCTGGCAGGAGGGGGGTAGTTTTTCCATTTTCATGTCACCTCACCATCACAGCCAGCTGCAAAACACACATTTCAAGGACATTTAATCTTTAAACTGTTGTGTAACTGTTGATTAAAGTCAAATCCAAAACGCTAATTTACAACTTTAGTCAATAATCAACTAAATCACTGACACATAATTATACCTCAGAAACATTTACTTGGTATAAGCTCGAAAAAACTTGTCCAAATACTTGGATGTATTTTTTCATCACCAAAGCCGTCTTGGCCCCGTAACCAGGCTAACGCGGCTTGTGAATGTCTTGTATTCGCAGGGGGCAGATTTTGACACATCCTTGTTGAACATTGACTCGACAAATGGAAGTCTTTCTGGCAGGTTATTATAGGACACAGGATACCACTTAAAGGAAGGTCAATGGCCAAGTTTGCGCAGGGAGTGTGCAGCTGTAAGGACTGCAACGACTCCATCCAGTGTGGCCCAGCGTAATTACAGGCGGGGTAGGTGAACAAACATTAGCCTGGAGAGGTTATAAGCACATTGGGAGTAGGCGGACTTTGGCCAGCTAAATTTGCACAGATACATGGTTTATGACAACCAAAAATCTTGTGCATTTAACCGACGACTTAACAAGTGTTGTTCTTACACAATATGACTGTCAACACTCAACCAGCAAAAACAATTTAGACCAGTTACAATGTAAGCTTTGCGTCAATATGTACTTAATAAAAATTTTAATGGACAGATTTCAATAACATCAAGATCTGAGTCGTATTATGTTCTGGACCAATTTTGTTTCTTATTAGGTAGTTATTATTAAAGTAGCTGCATTTAAGTTGACTTTAAGTATTCCCCTTAAGCACAGTAAGGTGGAGAACCCTATTAATAATTCAGCTTAGAAGGTGTGAGTGAATCCCGGCTGGAACACGCTGTACTGTACGTAACAAATGTTCACTTTGTGGGGAGCAGACCTGTGTGACCCTCCCTTGTCAGCATGGAGGAGCTACATGACCTGACTCTGTTGCCCCCTCAACGTGTGCATGCCACTGATAAGGAGCAGACAGCTGCTTCACTCATTGCAGGGGGGAATAATTCATTTAAAGGAAAAGTCCAGAGACTTTATTGCTGCATAAATTTGGTTTTCTTTTTAAATCACAGCAAGTTTTTGGTGTTAAAAGTCTTAATTTCTCATCCAAGAGACATGCTGTTATTACTACAGTTAATTCTCCATGTTTTAGACATACCTGTTTTCGAAAAGCTGCTGATGTCAGAACTTTTCTCCTCCTTTCCACGCTAAAACCGCGGGGTTTATCACGACTTCCACCCATCTGTCGCTCTGAACTAGCTTCGATGACAGTAATCTGGCCTGTTTCTCCCAGTTCTCACTCAAACAGGTCATTAGTCACGCTGTGGCTGGATGGTTGTGTTGCCTTCAGTGGACACTCGCACCGTCATCCGTGATTTGAGTGCGTGGAACACCGGGAAGCGCACTCTTGCAGCCTGGATCGAACCAAGATCGTGTGGAGCAAAGATGACCCACTCTGAAGCGCAAAGCAGCAAACGACTCTCCACACTCTGTGCTTTCCCAAAAAACTGCAGATTTCCTTAAAATGGTTCTCCTGCACGCAGGATCATGTGGTTCAACAATGAAACGATGATCAGTAAAATAAGTAAGTAAAACATGGCCTACTCTGGTGTGAAATTTTATTCTGAAAGGTAATGCTGATCAAATTTACCAACTTAACTTTCATGCTTAGATAAGTGAGATTTATTGACTGGTAAATATTATATTTGCATATTGTTCCTTTCCTTTTTCTTTTGATTTAAAGCCACTGCAATAGTCTGGCTTATTAAAGCAATTACCTTAATGCACACCAAACTATAAATTGCAGCACTTTTAACTTTGCTATTTTATTAATGAATTGAAAGGGAAATCAGTGAACTTTTGTCTTAATGTTTTTTTGTTTTTTTATTATTTTTTTTAAAAAAAAGCTGTCAACAGTGAGAAAAAAGTTCAATGGCACGTCGCACAAAAATACAGACTTTAGGGTTAGCAGCAAATAGGAACGTAGTGAGAGCTCCTGTCCATCAGCCTGTCATCAGTGCAGAGAAACAAGCACACGCAGTTTTATCAATCACAGTTATGACACGATTGTACACTAAATAACCTGCCATCGCCTCCAGACATTGATGAACAGAATATTTCTGTACATGAACACATCGGGTGACTAAGCATTTAACGCTTTTGACCTTCACAACAAGCTTACCGTTGCATTCTAAAAACTTGGACTCAGCTGGACAGTATAATAAAGTCCTATCTATCTATCTATCTATCTATCTATCTATCTATCTATCTATCTATCTATCTATCTATCTATCTATCTATCTATCTATCTATCTATCTATCTATCTATCTATGACGTTTGTAGTTGTTCAATCCATTCAGTGAGAATCCCACTCATGATTGGCTAAAAACAAGGAAGCGACAGTTCAACCAATCAGCGCTTCGTTTGCTTGCCGATTAAGCAGTATCAACATGGCAGCTTTCTGACTTTTGGAGGTGGGGGTCTGGTGTAAATAAACTGAATTTAGGCGTTTTATACATAACGTCAGCGTTTGTGTGCTGGAGCCTGTGACTGATTGAGTTGTAGAGGGAAAATGTCTACGGACGGAAATAAAAAACAGTTCTGGAAAAGAAACGCAGCGAAGGTTCCTGGCAGGTGAGTGACGTGTTCCCTGCTGTCGGGTAGCCTAGCGTAGCTAGCTTCTAAAGTGACGCTGTTAGACTAAACACGTCGCTTTCGTTTTCTCTAAATGCCATGCAGCAGCATGAAAATTCTGCGAGTTTCACATCTTGTTTCACAGCAATGTCTCGATTGAACAAGAATCGCAGTCGCGCCTTGCTGCTAGTGGCTGGCTAAGAGCTATCACTGCTAACATGCTAACAGGCTTCCCCTCATATTTGTGACAAACCTGCAACTATTAATCACTTTAACGTGTCACACTATATGTCGATGAAGCAGTTAGGATCATACTAAAAATCAAAGCTTTTGCCATCATATTTAGTCGCAGGATTTAAGTATTATACTGATAGTTTATGAGAAACAGAGCATAGCAGCCATAGCTTAACAGCTAGTTATGAATTGGTTCATTCATTTGCATTCCGTTTTACTTCCTCAGTATTCAACATGTTTATGGCGCACAACACCCTCCTTTCGACCCGCTTCTTCACGCCAAGTAAGTGTTTAATTGTTGCTGTTGTATCTAGTGTTGGTATTGGAACTGCTTAGGTGGCTAAGCTAACTGCTTAATCCCCATTGAAGTTACGAATAAGGCAGGACCCGTTTAACTAGTTTGCTGGAATTTCTAACTTCAGGAAAAATCTGAAGAGCATCAAATCCAACTGCACAGACGGGACCAAGGAATTCTGTGTTTTCATATCAGTAACTTTATTCTTAGCTGCATGTTATTTGTTTGTAAGACTAGATTCTCTGTTTGCTTAGCTTGTTTTTGTTTGGCAACTGCTCAGGCTGGTAGTATTTTGTTTGAAGAATGGAGAAAACCTTTAAGCTGCTCTCTGGTGCTTCACTTACTTAAGAATGGACCGTACTGTAAATTATTTTGCTTATCATGTTGAGGTGATGATGATTCAGGTCTATTTTCTTTAATCCTTCCCCCTTTTGCTCTTTTGATTGCTCTGTTACTTCTTTTAGCCTGATTAAAGCAGGCAACAAGCCTCCTCCCGCCACTCCAGGCAAGCCCAAGAAGGCCACCACCTTCCAGGAATTTGAGAGCATCACAAGTGATGCATGGGATGTTGGAGATGATGACGATGAGCTGCTGGCTATGGCTGCGCAGAACCTCAACATTGAGGTGGTCATGGAGACGGCAAATAAGGTGATGCGGCAACAATTTAACCTCAAAGTAATGTTTTGAGTCCATCGGCAGCACTTATGACACATCCTGTCTTTCTATCTACTGAGCAGGTGATTGAAAATCACAGCAAGCAGCAGGAGAAGCAGAGGCTCGATGACACAGCAGAGCTGGAACCGAGGGAAGAGGACACGCAGGAGGAGGCAGTAGAGGACGAGGAGGAGGACGACGAAGAGGAGGAGGACAGGTTGGGGGACTCGAACAACCCAGAGGTGTCATTTGCCTCCCAGAGCAGCCCTTACACTGATGGACGCCTGATAAAGTCTCACAGCGAAGCTCCAATTGGGTCACCTAAAGGTTAGTGGACACCATTGCTCACTGTCCAAAAAGGTTTCTTTGTCTCAACTATCAGCTCAATGCTTTTAGGAAACACTGTGTTCTTTGCTTTAGCTGTGAGTATTTGTTGATGTTGTACCTAATACGAGATGTTGTTGATACCGTGCATCCTGTCCTTGTTCAAGGCTTCTGGCAGCTGTTGCTGCAGATAACATATGTCGGAGTCCTGACATGTCCTTATCTCCTCAGAAGAAAATGCACAAGCTTGCATGCAGTGTCCTGTCATGCAGAGGACTATGTGAAGTGACAACTTATCAAGATTTTAGGATAGACCCTCAAAACATAGACAAGCACAGACTGTGTTTAGAAGCCCTGTAATAAAGAATACAAAAACTCCAACTTCAGCCCCTCCTCCTCATTTAGTACTGTCTATTTACATAAAGAAGCGTCGATTAGCCAGCTTATTTATTACCAGATACATCAAATGACCCCCCCACCTTGATTGTTTTATTTGTGTATGTTAATGGAGATTTTTTTTTTGTTTCTTATAATAATTGAAGGTACATACTTTGAATGGCAAAGATAACTGCATTTAATTTGGCTTTTACAGGCTTAATAAATACATTAAAAATGGTTTACTTTTAAAAGAGTTCCACTGCGAGCTAATCTTTTTTATTAATTTCGTTATTATAAATAAAACTGTCAAGAGGATTTAATGTTGGAAAGCTGGTTGTTAATTTCCTGTTAGTCACATGTTCATCATGGCCTGGACACTTGTTTGTCTGCGTTTTTAGATGTATTTTCCAAGTTTGCGAGCAGCACATTTCTGAAAGGCTTCGGTTTCTGCGTGTTTATGTTTATGTAACCCTTCGTCCTGTCTCAACTCTTTATCCTCTTACCAGAGTCAGCAGGTGAGCACGCAGCCCTGCACCGACAGCGCTCGCTTCCCCACAGGCCGCCTGTCATCCCGCTCGTGGCTCGCATGGCTGACCAGAACACATCTGGCACGCCGGCCATGACGGAGAGGGAAGCGTCCCGTCTGGATAAGTTCAGGCAGTTGTTGGCTGGGCCTAACACGGATCTGGGTAAGGCGTGCTCATCCAAACAGTCTTCAGTTCTGTCAGTCTGTTACCAATCGTGGGCTTCGATTTGATCCTGTTTGGCACGGGTTTCTCTCTTCATTTTGTCTGCGTTATTCTGTTCAGCTTTCATGATTTGGCTTTGTTTGGCTTCACACTCTTGCTTTTCTTACTCCATCTGTCAGCTGTGCAAGTGCGCAAGTCATCCCGCCATCTGTATGTGCAAATTACATGGGGGGACAACTACCACTAACGGCAAATGTAAATGACAGTCCTTTGTTCGAACGGAAGAACATCATTTAACCAACCCTAGAGACTGTCTGCCACCCACATCCTTGTTGACCTCCATCTTTAGGACTCCATTTTTCTCCTTTTGAAACTCTCTTCTAACAACACACTTCTTCAACTCTTTGACAAGTACATGAAAAACATCAGAGTGCTTATAAGGGCTGAATTTTCCAGCCAGGGATGATTGTTCTATACTATAAAAACATGTCTGATGTTATTGTGCTTCCTGTGAAAGAGAACCAGTCTGTCTACATACTTTTTAAAAGCTTATGCATCCAGGCTTAAAGTTACCTAAATGAGGTTATCAGCTTGAATTGCCATCATAATCCTGGCGGGTCCTCTTTCCCCAGGTAGCTCAGTTTGGTCGGACAGCCAGCTCTGTCCCGGTTCTTCACACTCCTTCTGTTTTGGAACGATGCAAGCCACTGGGCTCTTGGAAGCCTTTAAGGCAGCCAATTTCCAGATCCTGTGTCTGAGTGTCGCAGTTCTTTTGACCACATGGCTTGTTTTTTTTCCCCTGCTGATGTTGTCAGACTCGGGACATTTACATGCAGATCTTAGTCGAGCAGAGGTTGTAAAAAATAACAAGCGGCTCTTCTGAAAAAATGCTTCCTGTCAGAGCTGATTAAAAATAATGATGCCGAGGGCCAAATCGTGTCCTCTGATGTTCTTCATTACATCAGCCATGTTGTCTGTTTTGATTTGTATTGTCAACCACAGATTTTTCTTTTAATGAAAGATAATTAATAATGATTGCAATTTGAATAAAACTGCGCGTTTTGCTAACGCGACGCTTCGGGACAGTGTGTAGAAGACGTTGGGCGTGCTCCGGCAATTTAAACAGCCAGTGCGCCTAATTAACTTTGAACGACCTTCGTCAGCAGCGTCCCGCCTCACCTCTGTTTGCCATTCCTTCGACAAACTTTTGCAACTAAACAAACTCATTTGCAAGTCATCAGCATGAGTCAACGGCGGTCGGCCGTCACAGGCGCACACGTATCCTGTACATCAGCAGAGTGTCTTGAGATGTCAGCTCCTATTAGGGCCCGCGGGGCATCGCGTGCTGCCCGGCTAAATTTAGGTTAAACCCCGCGCCGTCATTAGACGGCTTCGGAACTGGCGAGCAACTCTGCCGGCTGCTGGCAGCGTGAAAGATGAACTTCAGTCGCTGGACGTGATTAAGCGAAGGGTCGGGGGAGGGTGACGAGGGCGATCGTCGGGAGCGAGGCGCACTGGCAGATGAGATAAGATGAAAGTTTAATGATCCTCGTGGGGAAATTGGGTCATTGTGGCAGCAAAGAATTGGGAATAGATAAATCTAATAAATAATTGTATATTGGCAGTTTTCAGCTATCATGCAGTAGATCAGCCTCACATTTGTTAGCCTAATTTCCACACATCAGCGCACGCTGTCAGATTGCTGGACACCCTCCTGTGTAAAAGAGGAACTTGACCCACTGTCCTTGGACTGGGAGGAAGCGGGTGGCGGATGATCCATCGGCCGGGTCCTCGACTTGAGTAGTGTAATTAATTGCCAAAGCAGACATGTTTTTGGGCCAAGCCCCCCGGCATGTCGGGTCTGCCACTCTCCAGAGTCCACAGGTGTGTTTAGTTTGCCTCTGCTGGTCGCTGCCTAACTGTGGGTGATTTCGCTCAAAACGTGCCAAGTCAGCCCAACTTTCCTTCCTCGCCTGTGTATTGATATCCCCGTCCCTCTGCCATCAATCTGCGTCCACTGAGCCTCGTGACGGGTTGTGACAGCGGCCTGTTAAGCATAAGGTCATGCTGGAAGTGATGACCTATGCATATGCTTGAGCGTGATTAATGTCTTGATCTTACTGATGTATTCTGGAGCGTCCTGAGGAGAACCTGCCCTGGAGGACTGTGGGTAACTAGAGAACAACATGATTGATCACTTGTTAACAAACTCTCCTAGAATGAGTTCAGAATACACATCCTGTCAACCACAGTTCCAGTTCATAGAGAAATTTCAACACATCGTTGTAATCTAAATATTTTATCACACCAATGGCTGGCATCAGATATAACACCGTTATGACTCCATGGCAGCGTTAGTGCTGTTGCTATGGCAATGGTCTCTTTTCTCAGTTCTTCACAGAATATCCCTACTGTGCCTTCTTTTTCAATCTTTGCATCAGTCCCCCTCCAGAGTCTCCACATGTTCACAAACACATGCTCTGTCGATGAACATACTTGCTCCCCCCGCCCGTTGCCTGTCTGTGTGTCTTTCTGATGGGGGTGCTGCGGGTCTTTGTTGTTCCTCTCTGGTAATCTTCTCCCGACTGCAGCAGCTCCTTCCCTCTCTGCCCTCTGTACTTCTATAACGCACAATCCTCTTACACAGCAGCCACCGTATGACAGGCTTACCATCTGCACCATTTGCAAAAGTTAATAGCCGTCATCAAAGAGGGAAGTGGCGGTGTAATTCAATTTAACTCGGTCCTAATGCCTCGTTTGAAGGCATGGCCCGCGCGTGACAATTCCGCCGGTGTGTGTCACAGGCTTCCGAAGTGCAGGAGAAGAGCTAATATGGCGTTAGTCTGTCTACGTAGGTAAATCTCCAGGAAATGCGGCAACTTTACTAAAAGAGGGCTTCTGTGTGAATTGTCAGAGGAGGGTTTCTTTTTTATGAGTTGACACCTGAAAAGCTATGGCGGAATTAGAAAATGTGCTGTCAGACATTTTCTCTGCATGAATTCTAGGAAGTTGATGCGTTGGGGGAAATGCTGGATTTTGAAGTCACAGCATTTTTGCTTTCCCTGCCTAGAATGTTTCTTGCATTGTAACCATGGCAGCAGCCAGTGGTATACAGTGTGTTGGGCATGGTTGTTCATGGATGCGCTTTCCGACTACATTTCCAGGCAAAATACCTGAGTTAATAAGGTTGCTCCAACCACCAGCTGTCTCCCATGTCAAAAGCCTCCCAAATTGTCTGATTTAGTTTATTCATAAGTTCCACGGTGGTCCAACCATGTGAATATTTCATCCTCTCTTTTCCAAGTAAAGCTTGAGTGAATTCACTCCGGCCCCTAGAGTTCACACCTTTTCCCTGCTCTGTGTGCAGTGCAAGACACACACACACACACACACACACACACACACACACACACACACACACACACACACACACACACACACACACACACACACACACACACACACACACACATATATATATAAATATACATATATATAAATATGCTTTTTTGTTGTTTGTCTTTGCAGTGCCTAAAGTTTCATCTCAATCCTGCAACTGATTATCTGTTGTCAGGTTTAGGAAATGAATGACAGTCGTTTGGCCCTAGCCAGAGGTTTTGTTTGAATTAAATCTGTTCAGAGATGATCAGTTTATGAAAGTCTAATTATTCCTTAAAGGTGTAACATACTAGATATGATTATTACCCAAACAATCCTCCCAAAACCAGCCTCTGATATCATTTAGTGTGGACTGACACACTGACGGGTTTTGACAAACAACTCGATAAAAGTTTGATTCTCCTATACAGGCGGCTTCAAGAAGACTTCAAGGAAACTAGTAAAAAATAGTAAAGAAATCCATGCATTTTCACCTAATTATTCAGTTTCCTTTGAACATTTAATCATTGGAAATTTTTGTAATCTAGTTCTTTGTAGCCCCTAGAGTCACCATTCACTAGTTGTCAAATATTTAATTGTAATATTTAATGTTTTAATGATAGCCTGGGATGGAATGTTCCTGTTCAGTGAAAGGTCAGTATTCATTATTTTGCACAGACTTTAATTTAACGGAAAAGGTTTCTTCTATTACAACTCTTTCAAAGTAGCAACTTAAACTCTGAGTGAAGCGAATCCTGTGATGTCATCAGATCAGTTGAGGTGAAAGGAAGCTCAACATGTGTTTCGATCCCAGTTGTGACTGTAAGTGCCGCATATTTTAATGGAGGTATAAGTTCTCACTGTAGCGCACAGGAGCGACATACCCACACACTCACCTGTGCTCAGTGTCCTTCATCAGTCTTCGGGGGCCATCCATCAGGCCCCCTCCCGAGCAGGTTTAATCCATGGGGAGTATCTTTCTGCACGAGTCTCATTAGTTTTGAAACCATCTGCTGCCCGGTGCTATCACTGTGTCCTCTCAGGATGGGTTAGGCCATTCAAGACCCTTTTGGAGCATTTCAGTTTAATAGGAGGTGATTTGAACCTGTTTTTTTAGTTTTTGAATGCACTCCATGATAAAGACGGCTGTCCTGATTGTATTGTTTTCCTGACCTCCCGGTCAAAATAGCTGCTGGGTCAGAATCTCCAATGAGGTGAGGCAAGGTATTTACCTTCCTAATACCACAGCATTATTGCAAGTGTAGCTTTGTGTTTGATGACATCATGGGCATATTTTGTAGCAGCTACGTGCTTGTTTGGCTTTTGATGGGAAAGAGACCTGAGTATTTATTGAAACTTTCCCGTGAGTGGCACATGCTTGAAATTGGTTAGAGCAACCACCGATGCAAATACAGTCCCCGCGTGTGCTCTTCAGGTGTGCCGGGGAACTTTCTGGGTGTTTTGCCCCAGCGGCTGCGCTCCATCTGAATGATGCCTGAATAGTGCATGGTTCCATCCCGCCAAGCGTCTTCCCTCCCGCTTCCATCAGCTCCTTACTCATCCAGCACTGACTGACAGCACTTCTTCTCCTCTTGCCGTCTTCTGTTCTTTTTACTTCCCCACTCACAGATGCGTGCACACAGACAGGTAGAGCGCCTGTTAGGAACTTAGACAGACACACATGGAAAATTGCAGGTATATGCTGTCAGGTAGTGTACAGTGTGTACCTGCATCCCTTTTCCCCCCCATGCCCAGCTGCCTTTAAATGCTTGTTGTTTAACGTTTAGAGCCCACACTGGGCCATTTAATAAGTTATATTGTGTCAGCTCACTTGAAAAGTAAACGGCTCTATGTAAAAGCCTGATGATAGGTGGGGCTTTCAGTTCCTGTAATCAGGATTATTGTACTGAGGATTAGCAATTGAGAAGCAACACTTACTTGATTCAGCAGAGCCTTGAAATGTTTTATTGTTATTATCACTGCTTTTTTTTTTCTTTTTCTAAAGACTTTTTCATGGCTCTTTTCGAAGGCCCTCGCCCTTTTCACAGCCATGGGTGAAGATAAGAAAAGGGCCTTTGGCCAACACAGATCTAGATCTTATTTCCTTGTATCATTACATAAAAAACAGAATTTCTTTTAAGCAGAATAAAGTGAAATACAGTAGAGGCAGTCTTTCATCCCCGTTGCTTTTTAAAGCGGCTATTAGCAAAGGCACACGAGTACAAACTGGACTGTTCTGCAACCTGTACCACCTTTAACACCACTTTCTGCAATCCCGCCGGTTGCGTTGGCTAGTTAATGCAACGCAAACACAGCGCTTGAATATATTTTGCCCTCTGGATGTTTCAAGAGTCATTGAACATTCATTACCTCAGAGGGTCCCACATCAGAGCAGCTGCTGCGGGTGTTCAACAGAAGGTACATGGTGTCCTAATCGCCCCTTATGGTCGCCAGCTTCACTCCAGCCAAGACAAAGCGCGCCCGTGTACGTTCATGCATAATGGAACACAACAACCGAGCAGCCGTTGCCCTTGAGTTCCATGTTGCCGATGTTACAGGTGCTTTTTCACGGCAGGGAGGAATTTTGACTTCCGTCAGGTTGGAGACTGTCTGTTCTCCACTTAAGCCAAGGTCTACATCCACCAGGCTGACAAACACCCACACTCCGATTTCACCAATTCCAAAGCGGATATATAATATTGTGATATTTCATTGGTCCCAGTTGGAGCATTTCGTTTTAGCTTGCCCCTCTTGTGCTTCTAAACGTATACTTTGGAATTATTGCCGGTGGGGTGAATTGTTTCTAAATTGAGTTTTCACTTTAATGAGTTTTCTCTGCGCATTTCCTGCCGAGACTTATTAAAGAAATGTCTTTGACGACTTCATTTAGAGTTTTTGTAGTTGTATGTATATTCGACAGGTATTAGTGGGGAGCAACAAATGTGCTTCGCTGTCACAAGAAGGCTTGTTTGCACTGTTAACCTTATTCACCGATGCTGAAGGAGACAGCCAGTCCCTCCACTTGCCACCAGGACAGCACCAGAAACTTTTTTTTTTCCCCTTCACAGATTGTGACAAGTGCCCGCTGAGCAGAAACAACAGATTAATTTTCTAAATGTCACGAAGCGCCTTTAGCTTATTCCAGTGCAGCCTGGGCTCGGCTGTCTCATTCCCGATGCACAGAGACGCCCTGGAGTCAGATATGTTTTCTGTGAAAGATGATCTCTCGACACACTAATGAAATGACATTGGCAATTTAGCCGGTATGTTAACTATGCATCTGCCTCCCTCAAATTACATTTTTTTTTTCAAGAACCGTAGCCGCATAATCAACTGCAATAGATACATTTACTCTGTGTAATGGTCTCTTGACATTGACATCTCAGTGTAACTCGGTGTTTTTCCATCACAGATCGGTGCGTCGCTCTGCTATAGTGTTCGGGAACCAGGAAGCGGAGCCTGTGTGTGCAGTATTCTGCATGGCACATCTGTTTGTTCCACTCGCCACACGGTGCCAAGTAAACATTCACACCCACCAAACACTCAGGCGCTCCCTTTGCGATGCAAAATGTTTGACTGGAGGGGACGAGGCTTTATAGAGTTCACTGCAGCATGGGGGAGTAAAGACCATTAGGCAACTCGTGCCCACACCCCTCTTACCCCTGCTCCCTGTAACCCCCTGTTGTGAGATTAATGCCGGGTGGAGGAAATATAACATGGCTTAATTAAGCCAGAGCCCACAAGATTCATGGTCTCATTCCTTTGTCTGACAGTGCAAATGAAGGTTCAAAGGCGGCAAGGAAGAGGTAGACACTGCTGACTCGCTGTTAGTAATGTAATTAATGCACATTCATTCAGGAGTTCACAGTCCAATTTAGGCAGCAGCAGCACATGAACTGGACATCTAGATGAGTGCGTGGTGGCTTTAATGGACAGAGTCGCCAAGATGTGTGTGTTCAGACATTCACTTATGAGGATGCAAACAGGATATACCCTAATAAAACCTCATGGGAGTAAGACTGGCAGTGATTTCACAGTTTCACAACAAAAAAAGCCTTTTCCTCTTACCAGAGCTGAAGTCTTTTTTTTTTTTATTTTTATAAACAATATTAAAATAGAACTACCAGAAAGTGTCTGTTTTTCAGTTACCCAAGTTATAAGTAGTGAATATACAGCACATATTCCATTGCCAAATCAAATAAAGCACAATAAAATTCAAGAAATCATTTCTGTCTGGCTGTTTCAGCAGCGAGAAAGGCATTTGCAGGATTACAGACAGACTTTGTTTTTTACTCTCTCTCTCTGTGAGGTACTCAAAACCTCTTCTTTCCTGCAGAGCTGTAGCTCCGCAAGTTGTCTAGTACATCACCGTATTGAAGATCTATATAATTAAAACCATTTGGGACGGCTTAAGAGTGAAATTTACAGTCAGAGGAGTAGATATTGCTGTTGCGTGAACAAGGTTTAAGGCTTTTGGCTCAATTTAGCTGCTATTCTATCTGTCGCTTTCTCTGCATTTGACTTGAAACACAGGCAGAGCGGAGCCATTTTATAGCACTAATCAATATTAGCCACTCTGGGCCTGGGGTGATCAGTTTCCAGCCAGTGCCTGAAAAGAGTCGAGTAAGAACCTGACTTGTTAATATATTTATTCCAACCTCGAAATGTAGTAACGTCAGTGTTATTCGAAGCAGAGACACTTTGCTTGCATTTGCAGCTTGTCTTGTTTAATGTTAAATGGAGACCTACGGGGCCCTAAACAAAGGGAGCGCTGCCTGTGAATAATGGATGATTTAATGAAGCTGATTGTTAAGTAATGCTGCTGGAAAAAAAAAAAAAAAGCACTACTGTTCAGCTCTAAGCTGCCCCATGGACATGCTGGATGAAGTGCTCACTTGTCATTTCAACAATTGATCGTGACTCATGGATTATTGGAAACAAGTTGAACTTTGGCCTTGGAAAATTTACGCAATTTTTGACTCGGCTGTCATGTCGTAGCCCGAACAGACAACCAGCGTGGTGGAGAAATTTTATGATACACCCTTGCTATGTCTGCCTATAAAATGTTCCTGACTCAAAATGAAAGCTAAGACATTGGTGGTTAAAAAAAAAAGATAACAAGAGAATGTTTTTTTCCCCCCTTTTTCCTTGGGTTATTGATGGTCCCTACGCCCAGGGACCATCTGCGTGTGCCTATTATAGATGGAGAAGGGGATATTGCCTCGGTGTAATGTGTATCAAGTAACATTAAGCTATATTTTCTGGGTCTCTTCATTGACCCAAAGGGAAGCACTCCCCGCCAATTTAAAGTTCAATTTGTCCGTTTCCGTCACATTTATTTTACATTATAGCCTCCCGGCCAGAGAAGAGTGTATTTAATAATCCACTTCTATTTCATCAGATAATTTGAGTGAAGGAACGGAGAGATGGAAAGGGAATCCAGGGTGACGGGGGACACGGTTCGGGAGGTGGTAGATAGATTGATTGAGCAATGTCCAAAATGACTTGCTGATCCAATAATCGTTTTCAAAATTGCTTTTATTTAGATCAATTTGATCTTAAATGCGGATATATTCCTATTAGAGCAGCACACACTTGATGATTTGGAAGAACTCTTTGTCAAAAATTGAATTTGTTATCCAAAAATGAAACTGTTAAGCAAAAAAAAAAAAAAAAAAAAAAGTAGGAGATTCTGAAACAAAGATAGTCCTTTTAAAGCAAAGGGCATGTCTTAATATTCTAAAATGAATCATTGAAGTAATTGGTTAAAGTATATTAACCGTTGAACTTGTACTTCTCATATATGTGTATTTGCCAGTTCTGTCTGTAATTACTGAAACATTAAACCCTGCGCGGGTCAGACCGATGCATTTATAATATCTTTTATACATGTGTCGACTTTGGAAGCACTTTGATTTTAATATGTATAAAATCTCAAAATTTAATCTATAAACCAAACAAAAAAAGGCACCTGCTGAACCTGCGAGATAATTTGTGGCACATGGACTCTTCTTGAGGATTCTTTTATTACAATTGTTCCACAGCAAGAAGATGTCAGGTGGCTCAAAGCCACATTTTTTTTTTTTTTTTAACTTTAAACGTTTCTCATAATCTCCACCCTTGTTTTACAGATGAGCTCCGGAAACTCAGCTGGTCTGGAATCCCGAGACAGGTCCGGCCGATAACGTGGAAACTCCTCTCTGTAAGTGACAATAAAAAGTTCTTATATACCTAAACCTACGAATCTGAGTCGGTAAAGTGGACATATTGGACAGGACGCACACAAACACACGCACACACACACACACACGCACATGCACACACTCATTCAAATGCAGAAAAGTTACGACTGTGTTTCTTCCCTGTTTTGATTTATGACGCCTGCTACTAGTTGGGCTTTCTTTTTTTCAAACTTCAGTAGGAAAATGAATCTTGAGCCGCCAGTAATTTATTCATGAGACATGTGGCGTGTTTACTCATTAAGCCATTGTTGTGGTGTTCACTTTCTACTCTGCAGAGAGAGGACTGGCTTTTTTGAACACAGCAACTCTCCCATTAATTACTGCACAATAGTTAATGTCTCACAGAAAAGATGTCGTTAGGAGGTGTGTGGGCGTGCGTGCGCGCGTATTTGCCTGCTTCGTTTGTTGTTTGGCATGTTTGTCAAGTGATGGAACGCAGCGTGACATGCAGTTTTTACTTGTAGACAAAGTTAAATGGATTTCAATTACAAAAAAAAAATGAAGACGTGCGTGACTTTAATATTCAGGGAGCGTTCCTCATTCCTCATCTCAGGCGAGGGTTTTCAATAGATTTCTAGATTTCCAGGGCTCCTGCAGCGTGAATTATCCTGGGGTTAAATCCAGAGTTGGGATTAAAATGTGAGCACAGTGTCAAATACACTCGTATCGCCTGAAGTGTCACAACACTTGACTGCCTTCCCTCTCCTGTCTGTGCCAGCATCCAGTGGTGCAATAGATGGGAAGGATCAGATTGAAAAAGAAGAAAAGTCTCCTTTTGGTCAACGCACATGGCACAAATTCCGACTTTTTCAGCTCACACACCCTGCTGCATTCCATAAACTTAGCCGAGGCACCTCATAAAACTTCCCTGCTGGTGTCCCTTGTGCCCTTCTTCTGCTCACCAGCGTGCACAGATTTATTTAATTCTCTCTCCCCTCCAGCAAGTGCGCTCGAGTCACACTCTTCTCGACTTGACAGTGACAATAAATAAGCTACAGCTTGGTACTTTTTGCCCAACAAATCATATTTCTCAACATATCACAGTAATCAGGCAGAAATGGCTCCATTTTTATGGGCCAGCTTGGTAATATGAAGCAGAAAAAGAAGGAATGTTCCACCGGTTGCTCCAGGCCTTGGGAATACAGCTACTTCCAGGAGTACCTCTTATTATTTCAGAAATAATACCATTTATTTCTTTATTTCCTTTTTTTCTTACAGCATGCAGTTTCCTACCCTGCAGGTAAACAAAGAAATTAAATGGGGTTCCTCTTTTTTTCCCCTCCCAGCCTGTGGCGTTATGTACATTTGCTAATGGAGGCTGACCATTAAATGTGAAACTGGGAGAGGAGAGAAACCGGTGGAAGTATCAATAAGGCCAAAGGGTTGTACACCGTGGATCAGGATGCAGGGGAAGATTTAGAGACGATGGCGACAGAAATAGGCTTTACAACAGCGGATTTATCAAAGCATTTCCCCTCTGTAATCTGTCCTGCAGATCGACTTCACCATAACCTTTAAGGATATTTTGTTCTCGGCACCATGTGGCGGTTGTGGAGATTTAACATTCAATTTAGAAAAAAAGAAACCCTTTTTATACTATATTTAAAGCTTGCCACTTTGGAGTTTCTGAAGCATAACCAAGGTTTTCTGTGTGCAGCATTTATGGGTTTTGAAGGGGGTTGTGAAGAAAAAAAAAATAGTGAATAAAATAAATCCACTCGCCACATAAAAATTGACCCGCTAGGAGACTTTCATGACATTTCATTTTCATTTCATTTTTTAATGTGCTGAAGTTGTGTTTGCCCAACTTTTGCCCATAGTGTGACAGTTTACTTCCCATTTAATGCACGCCTGCTAAAGGGGAATCACTTTAAATTGAAAGAAAAAAAAAATCATTCAAATTCCCCAAATGGACTCCCAAAGCGACGCTAACGTTTTAAAGAGCGCAGACTGGAGTTGAGGATCCATTAAAGAGACGGAGAGATTGATGCGTGGCAGAATGTGGAGATGAGCTTCATGTTGGCTGATTAACGGAAACTTTTACGCCGCTCCATTTTGCACCAGGCCATGCTTCCCTTTAAAATCTCCAACCCCAGGT
>BJFM01000160.1:223859-239472 GCA_016586285.1 Arothron firmamentum
GTGCAGTTTTTAACCAGAGACCACAAATAATAGATGGAAAAATTAACGCTCAGTTTAATGCAAAAGTGCATTTAGATCTTGGGCACTTTTAGGCCTTTAAAACATACTTGCTTATTTATTTTTGTTCTATTTTTAAAATAAGTCCTTTGCCCCCTTTTCCCCTGAACGAGTTGTTCCTCCTACAACGTCAAACTTTAATGATGTCATAATCTTTGAAACAATTTAGGTCTGTCACGTTTATGCTGCCCCAGGCTTCGTCTTCACAGATTCTCCTCACACCAAGTCTTAAATATGCTTCATTGAAAATGAAATTGACAAATTTATAAGACCAACTGATGGGTAGAAACCACAATACAACCACATCTTTTTGCTTGTGTTTAAAAGCATCTGTAATTATTTAACAGCGAAGTTAAGTTAGTTTTCAATGTGACCTACAAAATAAAGCTCCGAAATGAAGTCCACTTGTTTGGTTGCTAAGCTAAGTTAGCAGATAAGCAGATTAGTCTTTCTTTGGGCTGCAGTGAACCTCGATATATTTTACACAGACTGGAGCGTTCAATAAAAACCCTCCCTGCCTGTGGGCAGTGGTAGACCTAATTATTATTTTTCTTACTATAATTTTTGGCACTTTTCCAATAATAAAAAAAAATATTCAATGAAGAGTGAATGAGTTTGGAGGTTGAAAAATTTTCTGTCCATTAACTGATTTGCTAATTGCTAATCAGCTCTGTTTTCAGTAAAATATGATGGTGGTGATTAAATTTGCATAGGATGATGGCCAAGGGGGAAACATGGGAATAGACGGCGACGTCGTGCCGCTGAGTGTGTCATTACTCATATCAAGGAGGTCGTCTCTGTGAGCTCAGTGTTTAAGGCGAATTTTGAGTTTTTTTTTTTTTTTTGTATTTTCCATGTTAAAGATTCTGGAATGTAATTTCAAAAAGCGCCATATATCTCTAAAGTGTTTACCTCCATCTTGAGCAAGGCTAACACAGTTAGGGTGAGTGAGTTTCACACTTTAGTTTCTCTGGCGCAGCTATTCGAGTTTACTTTTCAGACTGATTAAATCAACCCGACTCTCTGTCTTGGATCAACACATCGTGCAGAAGACATATAGAAGAATAACAACCACTGAATGTAATAACATGGACGAGCTTTCACAGCTCGCAGTGATGTGGAAGACCCGACGTGAAGATTTGTACTTGATGACTATTAGAGCGGCCGTGGACCCAGCTGTTGCTTTCAATAGACTAAGATTCTCTTCAGAACGTTTTTCTTTTGCCTTGTTGAGCCATGGCCCACACAAGGAGGCGGCACTTTCGCATGAAATGCCTGACAGACACACACACACACACACACACACACACACACACACACACACACACACACACACACACACACACACACACACACACACACACACACACACACACACACACAGGGATGGGTACATCCCAGAAGAGGCACAAAACATTCGGTTAAGCAGCAGAAAGTTTTCTTTGGAAGAAGTGTGTAATGTAGCCTATTCCCAGGTGGGGGAAGTTTGGTTTGTGTTTAAACTCGGCCAAGAAATTCATGCAATTCTGGGTTTTTCAGGACATGAAGCCTCGTTAAATAGAATGTACTGGAGAAGTGTGCACTGAAATTGCATCTCCGGTTCAATTGTTTTCCCAAATAACGTCAAGTGTCTCCTCCTCGTAGGGTTACCTCCCAGCTAATGCAGAGAGGAGGGAGAGCGTCCTGAAGAGGAAGAGGCAGGAATATTTTGGCTTCATCCAGCAATATTACGACTCCCGCAACGACGAGCACCATCAGGACACGTACAGACAGGTACACGTGAGCCGCTGCTCGCTGCTGCTCGCATTTGTTTGGTTTTGAAGTCTTTTTTTTTTTCTGCTACCTTTTTTTTCCCCCAAGCAACAGTCATTCCCAGGAGGTGAAGGGCGGAATGAAAGAGGATCTTCACTCGGTGTTACTAATGTATTCCCTCAGCGCAAATCCAGGACACAAGCCTTTTTATGTGTATGTGTATCTGTATCTGTATCTGTGTCTCAACAGGATTCGACACCAACAGCAGGATTACAGAAAGCAATTCCATCCTTTTTTGTCCATTTGTCCTCTCCCTCATATCACCTGTTGGCCTTCTGTCTGTCCGTCTTGTCTGTCTGTCTGTGCTGGCACGAAGAGGAGCCGGTCAGGATCTGTTTGCTCCTTCAATAAATGTTTTTTATTTATTTTATGCAAATAATCACTTTAATCATGCTCCTCTCCACCAGTTTCGCCTCCTGTCTGTCCGATAAGACGCATCAATGTGGTCTAAGGCAGAATACACATGTCTCTGATATCCTGTCCAATTTCCCATTGATCGCCGCTGTCTCGTGCCAGAAAGCTGGCATACTTTGTTTTGATGATTGTTTGGATCATTTCTTGTTTTTTCAATGCCAAGATCTGCTTGTGCCAACACCATTTCTGTTGACGGAGTGACTTCTGCTTCGTTTCTCTTTCTCGGTGTGATGTTGATTCAAATGCTGTTGAAACTCAAATTGCAAATCCAAATATAGATCTACTGTATTTGCATATGTTACATGTACCTATATGTCCTGTTTGCCTGCAGTCAAACAGGAAGGCCAATCAGCCAGTCCAAATCCATCCATCTGTCTTGGTAGCTTGTCAGTCTTTGTGTCCCTCCATCTGTGTTTTTCATATATTTGTTTATGATGTTGGTACCTTGCCTAAAACAGCTTGTGTGTGCATGCATATGCATATGGCTGCAGCCATTGTCGAAGTCCCAGTTTGCACTGCGAGCTATTTGCAGCTCTGCTGCAGTAAAGTTCCATCCCAAGAGAAAAGGAGGGGGAAATTAGCTTTGTTCTATTTCTAAGGTATCTGAATATGTCTGTAATCAGGCAGAATTTAGGTCCTGAAATTGAAAGTTCTTTCAGGTTGCGATGAATACTTTTCCACCACTAGGAGGCAAAGTTGTTTTTTTTTTTTTAAGGAAACTTTTTTTTAGTCATCGTGCTATTTTCTTGTGTGATTAGCTCCAATTGCAAAGTTTTAAGAAGCTTACCTTTCATATATTACCACACAGTGTGATCAAAGCATAAAAGAATTTTGGATTTGACTACAAATGCATGGAGGGACTCTGCGTTGAGTGTGAACGTATGTGTGCATGTGTATTTAACACATTTTTCTCCCATGTTGCTGTCAGATCCACATAGACATTCCCAGGATGACTCCTGAATCTTTGGTGCTGCAGCCAAAGGTGACAGAGGTAAGGTGGACAGGGCAGACAGGACCGTGGACATGGGGGCGCTCCACGGTCCCGTCGGCAAAAACGCTGCACGCTCACGGGCGGGCTGGTTTCAGCTGGCTTGGCTCCAGCTGCCGTACTGCATCCGTCTGGGCTCCCCTCTGACGAATCTGCCTGCCTGTCACGTTTGCTCATCTGTGGGGCAGACACTCTGAAATGGCGTCACCGTGGTCCAACAAACGAACCACACACTCTGTGAAGCTCGCAGACATGTTGGCGTGTATAAACATATTCCGGACCACTTCTGCCACCCATTTCAGAGCAGCACCCTCTTCCCGATTACCTTCAATCAAGGATATGATTCACTAACTGTTGCTCTGAATCCGTGCCTCTCCATATTGCCGTGATCCGTGCTAACCTGCCCGTTGCTTCAGTGTCTGTTTTTTTTTCTCTCTTTCTCTCTGCAGATTCACATTGACATACCGAGAACTAATCCTCTTATTCCTCTCTTTCAACAAGCTTCTGTCCAAGAGGTGAGACTTCCTCCCCTGGTGCACACATCACCGCTCCCAGTAGGGTCCCCCCCCCTCTGCCAATACTGTTAGAGAAATAGACTCTTTGTCCAGTTTGTGCTCATTTTTTCTGCTGCAAGCATCATCGTAGTTGAATTATCTGCTGCCACAAATCACATAGTTCCAATTTTTCTTTTCACGTTGGAAAAGACCCCAAAAAAACCTTTCTCATGTACAGTGTTGGCTTAGGTTTCTATCATCCAAGTCAGAGCAGCCAGGTGCTTCAGTCTGGCGCAGCAGGACTTCTATTATCTCAGAAGTCCAATTGAAATCGAATTTCAGTCCAGTGGTCCCAGATTGAAGCACTCGGCTACGTCTACAGTGGTCGATTACTTAAACTGTGATTACTGCAGAGTAAAAGAAATCTACTACACTATCATAAATTCAACAGCTTATTTACATTTTGCTGCCCATCAGTTTAAAGTGAAGGGGGGACAGTTGCACTGCAACACACTGCATGTCCTGCATGAGGGTGCACTCACTGAATTAAAAACAAAAGATGCCGCAATTGATATCTGCAGTTAAGAATACAATCAGATAAAAATACCCACCCTGCATGGTCAGCACACTTGATCTGCCAGAACCTTTTTTTTTTTTTTCTCATTGTGTCTGGGTGACTTTGGGGAATTAAGAACTCGTTATCTCAAAACCTCTCTTAGAACCATGGCTGTCTGGTATCTATGTAATTGCACACATGATTTACTGTTATTTGCTGTAGGTAACAGTGTCTTTTAAATGCTTCACATGTCAATGTGACATGAATAAGTATAAGACCCAGCTGCTTTATGGATAGAATTCAGTGAATCCAATGTCCACTGTGAATTACAACTAAGTGCATTCCAGACTCCCCCTGTAGTTTCACCTCTGTCAGGGTCCTTGTTTTCGTCCCTGTCTCCCCAACATTCCTGCTCACCGCCCTTGTCAAATGAAAAAAAAAAGAAAAAGGACCAAAGAGTGCTTTCTCATATTCAAGCGGCGCAGTCTATGGTCATGCTTGCTCAGTCGCCGTCTGAAAATCACCTCTGTCCCCCCCGCCCCCACGCCCCATGGGGCACAGAAAGTTGCCGTCAACATTTTGTTCTACTTCAGGGAGGGGGGGATAGCGAGGCAATTTAGCAGTGATTTTCAGAAGTCTCATTAGTTTGAGTCCATCTTGTTTTGCAGAACGGTGCACATTTCCAGCAGCGCAAATGCACCTTTCCAGAAAGAAAAGTATTCAAGAATAAATGATAATTACCAGCCTTTTATTTTAATATGATTTTAAACATCACGTTTCACAGTGTTCTCTGTGTATTTTCAATCAAAATTAAGTCTCATTTGTCAGAAGTTTTTGAAAAATGTAATTTTCTGTAATTGGGCTGAACTCTGAGCTATCAAAGCGCACAAGCAAAATAACATCTGTTAGCTTAACATCTTCTCTTGCCTTTTAAATAGCTTGTTAGTTTGGTTTAGAGTCAGGAATAACGTTCAGTTGGCATCTGAGGCACAAATTGTTGTTGTACAAGAACAAATATGCGTGCCTTGCAAAGTAACTGTGGGCAGGCTGGCGTCTATGCACTTCCTTGAACTGGTTCACTGTGTCAGGGATGACGGTGTGAAATATGTATGTCAGCCTTTGAGGTTGCTGGAAAAGAAAGTCCCATGAAGCAATCCTCCCGCTGCCTCTGAGATAGACAGGCCTTGGATAGAGGAAGACGAGGTGGGATGTGTGGAGACGAGGAGAAGTGATCATTTAGTGTCTCTGGTCATCTTAATGTTGATCCATTCACTTTAAATCAAAAGAGTTTTTGGAAAACGGGGTGGTCAAGTGTCAGGGTTGGTTGGGAATCCGGCCCCGTGTGCTTGATTGTGGTTGGCAGCATTCCGCATTAATCCATACCAAAGACAGAAAAAAAAAATTATAAAGAAACAAGCAAAATAAAAGCAATATTGAGATTAAAAGCAGGATAGATTCACTGGGCTAAGAGAGCGAGAAAGTGAATAATGGTTTGACAAAGGCCAAAACCAACGAATAGATGCTTCAAAGAGGGCTGCTATTGTACAAAAAAAGTAGCAGAGGTTGTTGGGATATCTGCGAAGGAGGGAGAGCACTGGTTCAGATCATCTTTATCTATTTCATTGTTTCTTGAAACCCATCTGCATTTCTCTTTAATGCGAACTGACTAGAAATTTAGGTTGCACATTTACCCGTCTGTGCGGATTTATAGACAATATTTGTTTCCCTCTAAAAAAACATTAGGCTTTAAACTGATTTAACTGCTCCAAATGCCATTTTTATGTCCTGTGACATGCACATACTTAAAAGAAGCAGTTAGCTTTATGAATGTGAATTTCCGCTTTATTTCTACAGCTGATCAGTGAAAACTCCCTTAACAGCACAGAATGAAAACAAAACAGGACTCTGCATTGTCTAAAATGCATTAATATTGTTACAAATGCTGTCCGTATCTGCAAGTACATAAAATATGACAATAAAAATAACTGCTTTAACCACTGTAGCTCGCTGTAAAATCAATATCTCCATATGTGCCAGACTGCCATGCTAGATTGGGAATCTGCTGCCGCCCACCTTACTGCCTTGGCAAGACTGAAATTCCTTTGGTTTCTACTTTTCTCCCCTCATAAATTCCTCAGTTACGTTTCAAACCAATCAGCCTCACACTCAAAAGAAGGAATTTGTTCTCGAGAAAGACGCTTCTACACCACTTGATTTTAAATTCACATCATTATGTTTTACAAACTTTGCGCCGTCAGGCTCCAAACTGAATCCCTGTGTTTGGTCTCTTTGAAGATATTTGAACGGATCCTATTCATCTGGGCCATCCGCCATCCAGCCAGCGGCTACGTGCAAGGCATCAACGACCTGGTCACTCCGTTCTTTGTCGTCTACGTCTTCGAGTACATTGGTAAGCTCCTCCCGCTCCATTTTGTCTGTGACACGCTGCCGATGTGACAGTTTACCTTTTTTTTCCGTTGCAAGACTCGCTTCTAATAGAGCATTTTTACACCTGGCACGACTTCAGGGCGGAGGGTTCATGACAACAAGTTTCAGAGAATGAACCCCAGGACCCCTTGAGATTGTGTTTTCTTTTGTCTCGAATCTCGTTGCCCTTTTGTTCCCTCTCTCGGTTCTTCCATCTGTCCACCCTCATTTCAGTCAGATCTGGATCTTTCAGACTCGATCTGTGTTTAATTGTGCTTTGGAACACTATTTATCCAAGCCTGATTAGACTGTGAGAGCTGGGCCTGCAGATGCCTCACAGACCCCCCTCTTGGGTCTTTCTGTTGGTGTTCAGCCACAGATTTTTTTTTGATTGTTTGTTTTCTGATGGAAAAGTGGCCAAACTTAACAAAGAACCTGAGAAGGAAGCTCAAAGTGACCATAAAGTAATTACAGTTTTTCCTGGGGGGAGTTGTAGGAACAGTTCTGCCTTACAAAAGAGTTAAAAATCTGTTCAAAATGAATATTTATGAACATTTCTGTATAATTTACTCTGCCTTTTACCATTTGCTGCTCTCTGATTCCACATACTTTGGACAACGTACACACTTTAACCACAAATTGTCATTCTTAACGTCAGAAGTGTTTTTGACCTTGTGTCAAGGGCCGATTCTCTTTCTGAAATACATTTCTTTTACCTTGTAGCGCTCTCACAAAATGACTAATCCTTTTAACTCGTACTGCAATTTCCTTTTTAGCCTAAACAAGGCACCCCTTCGGTGCAGCATTGTTCTTTCCTTCCTGAGTTTTTCCTTATTTGGGTTGTCTTGTCTTTCCTGTTTTTCCTTTTCAATACAGTATGCCTTTACTTTGCTTGTTCTGTCACCTTGTCATCATCCCTTTTTTGTTTTCCTTACTTCGCCCCATATTTGTTTGTCCTTTTTGCTCTTCTTTGTGGGGGAAGCTGCCATCAGATCAAGGCAGCACACCCAGGCTTTGTTCTTCCGCATCTCCTGCGCGCTTATGAGGCATGCAACAAACTTCAAACGTGCCCAGCTGGCATCTTACACCATGGGTCTGTGTACCATGTCATTATTAGGGGTTTGGGTCTTCCATTGACGTGCATCTGCCCCTTTGTTGCAGTTGGAGTTTGAAACAAACTCGCTAATTTAATCAGCCGCTCTCTGTCTTTCTTTGTCTCAGCGTTTATGCCTTCCCCTCTTTTTTTTCTCTCCGTCCTTTGTGTATTGTGTCTGAAAACAGTGCTGACGCCATGAGTAATTTTTTAATAGATCCTCCATCTAAACATTAAACAGACTGGAATAGTTGGAGGAAAAGTTAATGACAAACTCCACCTTGCATATTTATGTCTCCCACGGATGCAATAAAATGTAAATTAAAGATGTACAAAACAAGTGTGCAAAAGAGTTGCTAAGGTGTTTTGATCACCCACACTCCGTGCAGGCTCAGGTTCAGACTCGGGTGTGAATGAGGTCTCCAGTTAGATAACAGCAGCATATATATCAAAATTGTGTGGCTTCATTTTGAACGAGAGGAGGATTACATCATCAGTGTTGAATGAATGAATAATAATTTATTTACTCTTCTTGAATGAGATCCAATGGTCCAAGTCCTCAGAATTGGAGATTATCTGAGGGGACGCGCGTGACCAGATGTTGCATCCAATTGTTAATCAACGTTTAGTCTACAGTTGCACCATGAAGCAATAAGACACCCCAAGCAAGTGTCAGAAACTGTTATTGAAAAGTAATTTGAAAAAGGAATGAAGATACAAACTCACTGAACATAATAGAGTTCACTTTCAGCTATTATTTAATGAAGAAGGAAATATACACGTGAGAATCTGCTTAGAGGATGTCTTTCTCACAAAGTGCAGGTGGGTTTAAGGAGGAGATGGAGATGGAGACACCTACTCTCAAGGAGTTAAAAGCAGGAAGCTTAATACTCAGGACTGAAACGTCATGTCTCAAATTGTGCCTTGGATAGTTGCGCATTTCCTTCCTGTTTAAAGGACACGACATTGGCTGTTATTTGCAGAAAGCTTTGGTAATGTAGCCTCGGGTTTGATGCCCCTTATCAGCAACCTTAAAAGCTGTTATACAGAATGAATTGCACAGTGGGTATGAAAGTGCTTTAGATTAGCCTGAAAGAAAAAGGCCTTTTTCCTTCAGAGGTACACTTAATCCCGACGCAGTCAGTCCTGGAAATTAATGCATAGTACTCCGTCTGCAGTGCACTTCATGTTTAATTTTCAGCCTTTGTGGGTTTGATGCATTAATGAGCAAGCGCACTGATTGGAAAAGCCTTGACATCCGTATTTTCTGTCTGCTCCCTGTGCTGTCTCTGTCTCTGTCACTGCCTCTCAGGCTTCATATCCTCTGCACAGAAAAATCCTGGATCTTTGGTGTGCACACACTTGACTGCTTGCAACATATCCTTGCAGCATATGTTTGCTTTGCTATTCTTCTGCAGCAAAATTCCAGTCTGTCGCTATGTTTTCATCTGAACAGCCTATCTATGGCGTTCTCAGCCCTCCCCTTTCCTTTTGAACGCTAACCTTCATTAGCACGCTGGCTGGTTAATCCAAATTGAAAAGTTTTATCAGGCAGACTATTGATAAAATCCTAAAAACAGAAGCGAAAATAGCTTTTAACTTGTTTGGGACACTTAGGCAATCTTACCAGCCTTCCTCGTGTCACAGAGGAGACATTGATTTGTTGCTGTTGACCATTGTTTTGTTTCACGTGTGAGCAATTGCATCCTCTTGTGTATTTATTTTTCCCCTCTAATTTTCACAGTGGAGCTCTTCTCCCATTTACTTGACAAAAGAAGTCCTCTAATTAAGGCCACGGAGGGTCCATGATGGGCCAGCCTTCTTTAATGTAGAGCCTTCATTGATTGGCCTGTGGATCCATAAAGTAATCTGCATGCCAGAGTGGACCTGCGCCGAAGAAAAACGAGAGAGTCGAGGAAACGGATGAGTCTGTGTGTCGCCAAGGAAATCGTGAGACATGAATATTTGTTTTGAGAAAGCTATTCTTGGATGAAGAAAGACAAGAGTGGCATATGCAAAAGCAGTGGTAGCTCTGTCTACTACAGGACTGCCCTAAACCAGTCCTCCAGAGCCAGATTCCACCCGGGTTTTGTGTCCTACCACGCAGAAAGTGCTTTCACCTGAAGTGAGACCTCAGGTGAAAGCACTGTCTACCTGTGGGATAGAAAACCCAGCTGGAATCTGGCCCTGGATGGCTGGTTTCAGGCAGCCCTGGTCTACTGCTTGGAAGCAACTAAGAGTCGGGGCATGGAGGGTGACCGAGAGCGGCCGACGACTGAAACAGGAAAACAAATGGATTTTCAAAAGGGTTAAAAATGGCTGACTGGGAAAGTGCCCCCATGCTGTCAGAAAGTGGCTGAGCCGCGCAGGGCTGGCTCCTATCCGGAGAGATGAAAGGCTGGGGGTAACTGATCACCACCCTCCACTGCTAGGCTGCTTTTGTCATAGCAGGCAGAAATTGGCTAGCAACAGCGCCTCTGTTGCTAGGATTCCATGAGTAATCCAGCAATTAGGTCTGCACTGAGCGTCTTTAGCGCTGTGTGAAACCACTGCTGCCTATGTAGCATATACAGTCTCTCTGTCGTCTCCAATAACCCACCGAGACACTATAATGAATAATACACAGAGGAAAATTCTTTCAATATGAAAGAGAAGGCATAATGCCTGCCGTTTAACCATCAGAACACATACACCCTATCTTTGGGTGGCATAGGTTATGCTCATTATAGCCACTCTACACTGCATCCTATGTAGAAAGAAGCCTAGTTTATCATTAGCATCACATTTTGCTCCTCTATTATTCATCTAATGGGGATTTAAATGAACTCAATCCATGAAACAAGAACTTGAAACCGCCCTCCTGTAAAATTATCCCGATACTCTTCCCAGCTTCTGCAACTCGTGGCCCAGAAACCGCGTGCATCCGAGACTTATGCTAGTTGAGCTGCTAACTTCCATTTTCTGGCTTACTTTGAATATGGTTTAAAATATTTAATAATGCAGCTTATTCAACGTTTGAGTGGACTAAATAGATCATTTTCCAAAATATAAAAGACTCGCTGCGAGATTGCGATGCTCGCTACATGTCGGACACAATAATAGGGCCGCTGCTTGCAAAGCTTTTTGCTTCATTGTGCTTCATATTACCTTATAATGATATAAACAATCTGAGTTTGAGTTCAGGGCACAGCACTCTTCCTGGAGTGTGTTTTAGTCAACATCTCAGCATCTCAATTGGATTTTAAGCCCAGAACGACTGTGCTTGAGTGTGCTTTAGATCAGTCTCTCTAGTAGAGAGCAGAGTTCCTTGTTTGATCAAGTTCAGCAAGTCGTCCAGGTCCTGAAGCAGCACAGCAGCCACAGCTCATCACGCAGCCACTGCTGTTTGATGGCTGCCATTATTTTTAATGAAATACTGTGTTTTACACCAGACGCAATGGCCCGGCCCCCTTCTCAAGTTCTACATTTGTCTCTTCAGCAAATGCCACATGACCCTGTGCTCTCTTTTGTCTCCACAGTTTTTCATCCTAGAAGTCTGCCATGCATGCCATTTTTGCACAGTTTCTTTGTTATTTCTGAATCATAAACCGCCTTAACTAAGGCGAGTGGGACCCGCAGGTCTTTAGATGTTGTTCTAGGCTCTTTGGATGAGTCATCAGTGCCCTCATCAGCCATTGTTCCAACTTTTCTCCAGTTGTGGATGATTGATCACTGGTTTGCTGGCGTCATAAAGCCCTAGAAATGACTTTGCCACCATTTTTAGACTGATCGATGTGGATGTTTTTGTTTCCTATCCATCCATCCATAGATCTGGAGAGCTTTTCTCGTAGGAAATGGAAATAATGATCATTTAGAAGCTGCGTTCTGTATTGACTCGTGTTGTCATTTCCGTCATTAAAGTTTTTTTTTTAATCAGGAATATTTCAGGCACAGATGTGCCAATGACTACGTACATAAACCGACTCGGAAAGAGGGCGTATATTTTTTCCGTAGAATGGCGCACAAGCAGATGTTGTAGCTGAAGGTGCAGCAGGGATAACACAAACGCTCGCTCGCCTGCATTCCTCCTTGCCTCGTGGTTGTCATCGTCTGTTTGTGTGGCTTGGAGCGTATCTCTGCACATAGCACCCAGGGACTGAGCCTAGGAGATGAGGACGGCGCGCCGGTCAGATGACGTGCCTGCAGGAATGTAATATACAAGCCAAGATACTCAGACAGAGGACCCAGACTGAGGCAGTGGGCTAACACAGACTGGCACAGTCCACTGAACTGAAGAAATTCAGTCTAAAATCAACCCCAAAAAAAATCGAGTGACGTTACAATTCAGTTTTAATATTCTACACTATATCTGAGGTATTCGTGATTGATTTGCCTTTACTTGTAACGGCCTAAAGCAACACTTTGTGCTTCTCCTCCGCTCACCTCCTCTTTGACATTTGGTTCGTCTAATAGCGCAGACCTTTAGCTGCGATGCAGCGGCTCGTACCACGCTGCGCTATGCCCCGCTCATTTGTATTTCAGTTGCATCCTCACATCAGGGGACGTCAGGGCTGAGCTGCTGTACGAACAGTTGGCTTGATGTGTGTGGTCAAAGACTGCAGGTCATGCATCAGTAACTGTCAGGACTGGTACGTTTGTATTCCGCCTTTGACTGCAGAACATTACAGATGTCTGTTAGCAGAGGGCCCCAGAATAGCCTTGAGAAACCTGGATTTGCACTGAGTGCCTCCGATCATGCAAAGTGTGGTAGTTTTCTTTCCCTAAAGCTGAAGCAAAGCTTTTGGCGTTTCTGGAAATTTTAGCTAAATTCACCTACATTATTGGTTAAAAAAAAACAGGGTTATTATTTCTGAGCTTATTCTTGCTGAATGATGTATGTTTACATACTTTTTTCTACTTTTTTTTTCCTTTTCTGTCTTGGTGTCTATCTGTCTAGCTATAACACTGACCAGTCTTCAGTAGGTGTCTAACTAGCCATCAGCTGATTTTGTCACGATCTTTCCACCATTAGCTGTGGTTTCTCTTCTCCCTACCTCTGACTTTCAGCTCTTACTAGCAGTAATGCCTTGTTTAGTAATCACCTGAGCACAGATGCTGACATTTAGCAATAGCGTTAAGGTCTTCCTTCACATTTTTGATGTGTTTTTAAATCTGTGAAGGCATTTTGCACCGCCAGACTGTTCCAAGTTTGCTTTTCCAGTCTTTTCATACCGCCTCTCAGCGTCTCTCTCTCTCTCTCTATCTCTCTCTCTCTCTCTCTCTCTCTCTCTCTCTCTGTTTCTCTTTGCTACTTGAACTCTCCGTTCTTCTATTTCATTTTAAACACTATTGCTGGGCCTTTTGGGTTAAGTAATAGCGATCAGACTGGCGGCAGTTCAATCGGGCGTGTAATTTTGATCCACAGTCTCCATCTGAGCATAAATGTCTCTGTTCTCTCCCCCAGATGTATGCTTTTTCTTAGTGACGGCTGCCACCTTCTATTCATTTTCCACTTCTAGTTGAGTTTGTTTTTCTCTGTAATGTAGTTCACACTGGAGAGGTTGCTTCTCCGACAGCCCCCTGGGTCATCGCTCAGACAATTTCTAGATTCCTGGGTAAATCTAGATTACAAGTTAATGGCAATCACATGCATATATGCATAAATAAGATGCATAAATAAGATTTACATGCATAAACATCTGGAAAAAGGTTGAGCCAGGTCCTCTAGAAAAGAAAAAATATATAAACACATAAAGGGATTTGGCTTAAAAACAAGAAACATTCATAATAAAATCAAATAATAAAATAAACTTAACTTTTCACTTTAAGCTTTGCACCAGCTCAGTTGTAATGGATTTAAAGCAAGTTCCTCATTGTTTTAATTGTATGTTTTAAAGCTTACATGTTTATAGCCTTCGGTGTGGAAGGGATCGCTGATTTCACAGCGAACACCGCTGGAGCTTGACAAAGCGGGAATATAAAGCTGAAAATCAATAGCCGCGCTTTCATCTGCATCTGCCCTGATCCTATTTCTCCATATTACACAGAGATTCTCTCGCTGCAGATAAAAAGCAGCAGGACTCTGAAATGGTCCAGAGAAATAGTTCTGTCAAAAAATGATTTATCCTCTATGAATAATCACAGGGGTTATTGAATATTTTTAGATTAAGTTAATTACTTGACTATAAAAAGCCCTAAATTGAAGCACTGCTCGCTGAGAAGCTTCACATCTCTCCAGATCTAGTGCTGCTTTTCTTTGTCGGCTGAGAGTCTGTTTTATCTTTCTGTCACCTGTGGAACTCGTTCTGCTTGACCTGACACGGTTGTAGGCAATGGAAGCAGTCATCTTAACCAGGCCGCTGGGATGTCGGTTTGCGTTGGTTCCCCTTGCATTGTGACCATCCATTCATATCGACACGCGTGCGTGTGTCAGGTTTTGGGACATCAAGTGGTACATTGAAAAGGTGCATGAGGTCACTAAGAAATGTCACTCAGCGAGTGGATGGATATCGGGCGCTGAACAGTATCGGCAGGTCGACTGAGGTGCACGCTCGCTAATCCCACAAAAATAGCGCGTCACCACTTGGCTGCACTCAGATCAGGTTTTGGTTGACAGAGCTGCAAGGTCACCTCAAAGACATGGCAGCAAATTAACGAAACACACCAGCGCATATGCTACCCCGCGCCAACAATTCTGCGGGGTGTAATAGTTGGCTAAGGACCCTCATCTGTTCAAACATTCATTCCCCTTCCCTTGCACAGAATTTTCACCAAAGCAGAGGAACATGACACCCATTAAGTCCACCATTAAGCCCATCACTGTACTGGCAGCCTCTGCTTTGGAAAACCCATGAAAAAACACTGCATAATGCGCACGCTGCCTTCAGAGAAAAAGTCATTATTTAAACCAGTTTATTTATTTTTTTTTAAGAATGATGTTCTGCTTCATTTTAGGTTCTTGACTGCACGGACTAATAGCAAATCATTAAGTTGATATTCTGGTTAAAGGGTTTAATCGATGAGGATTTTATAGAGTTCTTTTCCTTTGAAGATGGCCAGGAGCACATTGCTCCATAAACATGTTGTCCATTTAGCTGTTGGTATCTCTGCCAGTTGAGAAATCAACATCTCCAGCCTCCAGTCACAGCACAGGCAGCTCCGTGGGGTGTCGCTGGACAGGAAAAGTGTGAATTAACGCAGCTGTAGCAACAGTTAGCGCTTCCCAGTGTCCTTCCTTCGCATGAAACACTTTATGCTTCCTCTGAGAAGACCCCACCTTAGCTTTGGGCTACTGGACCAATGTGTGCATGTGTACATGCTTACAATGTTTCCATGCTTACAATGAAATTGAAATTTGTTTTTCAAGGAAGTAAGTCCTCAAATATGATAAGAACAAACACAGTTATTCCTATTTTCACCTCTACTCACGTCACTCACACCTGTTTCACTCTCCCACACACACTCACACGCACACCAGGTATCACTTTGTTTCATCTGCAGCTGTGTATTTTCACAACATCACATCTTGTTTCACACACAGCCATTACTCTATCCTCAAAGCATCCTCTCCAACAGTTGTGCGTGCGCTTCAGATGTGTCGGTGACACCAGGTTTGCCAGATTTTCACAATTCTTAATTATCCAGCAGCTGGAATGCCACTTCTCTTGAAAATATCCTGCTCTCATTAACAACTGTGTTATCACACTAATGTGCTGCAGTTGGGAAAACACTGTTTTTATATATTTTTACGCTTTTTAGCACACACACACACACACACACACACACACACACAC
>BJFM01000160.1:241016-257246 GCA_016586285.1 Arothron firmamentum
CACAAAGATTTCCTATCAAATAGAACCCAGTGTATCAGAATAATGACTTTATATTTTCTTTTGGGACATTTAAAAATGATCTTTTCTTCTCCAAATTTAATGCTGGTGCTGGTATCTGCTGCCGCCATGTCCCACAGCGACGGCCGTATTCAAGTGTGGTTGTTGTCTTCTGCTGTGCTCAGATATGACACTCAGATGCACAACAGATATCAAAAATTGAATACAGATTAGTCCGACAGTAGCCTCTTTTGTCTGGGCCCTGTTATAACAGCTGCTGCAGCGACACATCTGCCTTCAGATGATTGCGATTGATTCGGGTCTATACTCACTGAGGACAAATATTGTCATCTCACATCCCACGAGCATCCCATTTCCCCTCAGAAATTAAAAACAAAAAAATCTGATCGCCATGTGAACAAAATTACACGTCTGTCGGTACACCATGATGTCTCAGAGGGAGAAAAGAGAAACTGCAACATCAAGAACATAAGACAATGATGAGAGCACCTGAATGGCAAACGCACACCTGCATTCATGCAGCCTAGGTGTTAATGGTGTCCTGGCCCTCTGTCTGATCCCCGTCTTTCTGTTTGTCGAAATGAGGATGCTCCTTTCTCCTTGACAAAATTCCACTGAGGCTGCCAAGGATAACAAGCACAACTGGCAGCTTTCTCCTACCGATCTGTCTGTACGTACATCTACAACCACATTCAATGGATTTTTTCATTTTCCTCAGGACTGATGAAAAGAAAAACACCCTTTTTCTGTCTTCCCCTCCATCCACCACTCAACACGTTCTTATTTCTGATGACACCGTTCACTGAAGTCATCAGCTGACAATAGCAGGGCACTGAATGTGTTCACTGCTTGTTAAATAGTTTCTTTTGTGCACTCCAGTGTCCCATTAGAGATGTATACAGAGCTACCGTAATAATGTGTTTATCCAGTGTCTGGGTTCTTTTCTTTTTAGGGAGTTTTAAACCACATTATCAACAGTACGATCAGGACCTGTCAAATATAAAGTAAAATAAAGCCGATCAAGTATAAAGCCAGAGAAAATGGTATTAAAGATGATAGATAATTGTATGAATGCAGCTCTTCTACCCTGTAAAAATTGTGGAAAATCAGCTCTTTGCCCTTTCAAATGGTTCTCTTCTCACCTGTTCAGGGGCCACGGTGTTTCCAGTATTTTAACCTTTGCTCTTGTCCTTTTATGATTTGTGGATGTCTTAATTCCTTCTCATACGTCTCCTTAATAGCGTCTATCTTTACCACGCCCTGTTAGATTTGCCATCTTTCTCCATCTAGGGCCTCATTCCCCCAGCCCAGAAGCTCAGCTCATGATGGAGCTCCCTGCTCCATCTGTAGACAATAAATCTCTCTGTCTCCTTCCAATTCCCTTTACCTCCAATTTTCTCTCACCTGCCCCGATGTCTCCGCAGTGCTCATTTCTCACCATCTCTCTCTCTCTCTGTCTCTGTCTCTGTCTCTGTCTCTCTCTCTCTGCACTCTTTTGTCTCCTCCAGAGGAGGAGGTGGAGAACTTTGACGTGTCCAGTCTCCAGGAAGAGGCCCTGAGGAACATTGAGGCTGACAGCTTCTGGTGCATGAGCAAACTGCTGGACGGCATCCAGGTAAATGCGTGCGTTCATTTGTCTGAGAGATCGCAGGCTCGGTTTTTCGTTGTTTCAAATTATTTGACCACTTCCACAAAACGAGTCAAGCACTTTTCCAACCCAGAACACACCACAGGGCAGCTCAAGATAAGTAGCGAGAGAACGATCTCTATCAGTGTTTTTATCCACTTTAATGTGGTCAATCTAAACCATTTAAAAAGTAAATGGAGAGTGTTCTGATGTCTGTGCTGTTTTACGGCCTGCAAAGCCTCGACAGCGTGAGCATGATGTATAAAGCAGCTCCTCTGTGTGGGCTTTAGGAAAAGAAAGGGGAACAAAAATGGTTGCCTTGCATATTCTAAAGCTGGAAGAGGGTCTGGAGAACAATTAATTGCATACAGACCACAACACCAAACTTCATTTCACTTCACTATTTCCTTTTCAAAGCCCTTATGCCCAGCAGGCCTCTTTATCCACCTCACATATCATTTTTCAGCCATCTGTCATTTTTAAATGTTTGGTAGATTTGCTCGCAGTGGTACCAGTAATGCGTCCAATAGTATCTTCATGCTGGACTCTTAACTGGATTAGTGGATAAATTGAGGCATTTCTTTTTCTTTCTTTTTTTTTTTTGTATCAAGAAATGTAAACTGCTACATAAAACATTTAAAAACTACTACATTAAACATTTATTGTACAGTTTGATTGGCGCTTACAGCAGAAGTCTATTAAAGCCCTGATTTTATTTTGTTGATTCTGTCGTCAAGTTTTAGCACAGCTCAAAAGCATTTATCTTGTCTGTCTAGTTGGGTCAATGATTCCAAGCTTAAGTAGCACTTGAGTTTAGTAGCAGCTATCTCTTGATTAAACTAAATGAATTAATTGTGCACAGTGTTAATTGTGCCATAGGAATTTGAGTTTTTGGGGGCACAAACAAACATTTTGATCAGAAACTTTAGTGATCGGCAGTGATAAAAGTTCTAACAGATTTGTGTTAATTGGAATTTGTTCATCGAAAACATAGCCTACGAATATAAGTCATGATATCCACAAGTGTGAAGTTAAAGTTTAATTAATCGTGAGGTGCATGTGTTGTGCATAAAATGCGAACATCCATAAATAACTATCAATTGGTTAGGCTATTCATTTAGGAAATTAATAGACGCCACACCTTGTTGCCCCTGAGAGCGCAAGATGGAGAGAAAGCAGTGTCTGAGAGTGTGTATTCTTCTCTCTGTGTGTGGAGGTTGCTTGTCCCCACACTTGTGTGTGTTGGTGACCTTGGCTCCAAACTAATTATGTGCAGTGCACCAGGGAAGCCCACGTTTCCCCCCCCTAATGCTTTCTAAACAACCTGACAGAGGCTGAGTGCCGGTGCACTGTAATTAGTTGCTGATCCCTGCTCTGACCTCTTCTCAAACCCTTCTCACATCCACTATGTACTATTTCACTTAACTGCGGGCCTGAAGGTGGGGGTCCGCAGGTCGGAAAAAGTCTCCTGGTGCAATTACATTTGCACATTGCCTTTTAAGCACCTTATCAAGTCAGTGTTTCCTCCAGATCTGCCTCCACTTTGTTGTGGAGCAAACTCGGTAAAATATTTAAAGCAGTTTAATTGCACTGCAATACAGAGCCAAGTCATAATTATGATGCTTTAAAAGGGCTATAAGCACAGAAAGGCAGTTTTGCTCTATTCATCCAAATGCCACAGTTGTTTTTTCTGTAATTATCTCAGCTAATTGTTTAATTTAATACATTTAATGGGCCTTGGGCTATAATTTTAGTGTTTGACTGCCACACCACTTGATATTGTTACTTTCAATTGACACCAGCAGCTTCTCCTTTCTGCTGCCTCACTAATTGGCAACATGGGGCAAACTGGAATAAAAGAAAGTTAAGAGATAGATCCTCCCATTTTAGGCATTCAAACTAGACCCATCCTCTTGCCTCACAATTTTGTTTTGCATTTTTTAATCTGTTGCAATTCCTGTTTCTGCTCCAAGAACACATGGAGCACATTTCACGATCGCACCAGCAGCCGAGTAGTCTTGAAGCGAAGCTGACAGTGCCTCGGGCTAGCTTGACGAATTTAACTCATTAAAACCAAACAGTCTTTTCACCAACCGAGCGGAAACACCGCGTCTGCCAGATATTATGTTGTTGATCTAGACATATCTATAAATTCTCTCCTCCCAATTAATCTTCTCTGCTGTTAAAATAAGGGCAAACGATCTGTAAGTATTATTTGTGCTATTTAAACATGCACAATACAGCTGAGTCGACTGCATAATGCTGCGCCAGTATAAACACCAGTCTTTACATTTACAAACAGTGCTATACTTTTACATAATTCACATGTTGAAAGTGTATATTTTACATTTATACCCTGGCTAAATAAGTCCAGTGAGGCATTAACTACTAGGCAAATAGATGGGCCTCTGTTTTTCTAGCATGTATGAGTATGATTAAAGTACTGTATTGGAACCATAGAGCCCTTCTGATCAAAATCAGGGAATCAGCATCACAGTTGAAGAATTTGCGTGATTTTCTTCAAAACACGGCCCCCGTCTGTCTAGAAAACCTGAGGATCTAATCTCGAATACTTGTGTAAGTCTGAGAGTACCCTTTTCATCTATCCAAGTGCAGCTGACCTCGCGCAATCATTTCTTCCCGTTCTACTCAGAAATCTGCTGCAGACGTGCCCAGATGGATTTTTTCAGCTTTAAAATATGTGATTATGCGCCATAGAAGGGCGGTTAAGGAGCCATTCTTTTTCCTCAAATGAAAAGAGGAAAGAGGACGTCAAATGGGTGCAGTGAGAAGCTTTGTCACATCTTCCAGGTGTAAACAGACTGTGTTATCCACGTGGAGATGAGGACCGTCTTACCTGCCATGTTCCAAGACGGAAAAGAACTTTAAAAGTTTAAAATGTCCATTATTCTGCCAGCACACCCTGAGGGCTCTCAGTTTTCCATCCAGCAGATGAAAACCTCTCTTTTATGTTAATTTTGCAGATATGCCTTTTACAGCCACGGCCCCTAATATATTTTTCCAGTTTGGGACCGAACTTTGAAAAATGAAAATTGTTGCCTTGGGATCTGACCATGTTATAATTCACCAGTCTTTACACAGGAGGTTTCTGGACAGAGTCTATTTCACCCTGATTTGGTCAAACATGCCAATCCTAAACATGAGGAACATGTTACATATCATTATTAATCATCACACATTTTTGGGGTTTGTTATAATTTGGTTTTCTTAGAAAAGGACAGTGAAAATCCTCATTCGATCTTCTTCTAGCAGCATTTAATCCCACTGTGACAAAGGTTAGAATGTGGGGATTCTGTGGTTTATAAGGCCATAACTGTAAACACCCTCCTCGGTAACTGTCAGTAATCTGCGAAGTGTCCACACAAGCAGCAGAACGACCTCCACAGGACTGTAATGGCTCCACACCTCTGTGTGCATCTTATCTCTCCCTGTCTGTCTCTCACAATCACTTTTGGCCTCCCCCTTCCCCAGCCCGCACATTCACGTTCCCAAGAATGACAGATCGTCCCGTCCGTCCTTCAGTTTATTGTCCCGCCTTTATCTTGACCTGTCATCTCTCCCTTTCACCTCTCTGTCCTTATGTCTCCCTTTCACGTGGACCACCAAAGCAGCGTTGTGTCGGTCCTGTCCACCTCGCTGATAGACATTCGGTGGCACAATGGGAGGCAATTTTACCCCGGTGTGAAGCCATTGTTGTCTGTAATATAATGGACCGAGAGGTGAAGCAGCGCTATTGATTCAGCTGTCGGAGGGGGGAGCTTTGCGAGGCCCGTGTCAGTCCGTACACGCGGGTGAACCGGGGAAGCTGCTCCCCCTCGCTGGGTCAGATGTAGTGGATGGACAGATGGTGAGAGAAGAGGAGAATGTATGAATAATGAGGAAGTGAGTGTTGATTTCCTCCTGTTGCCTCAGCTGATCAAAGATCCAGAATATTGGATTTGACAAAGGGAGGAAATGAGTTGAAGAGCGGGCGGCATAAGGAGGGAGGAAATGGAAAACAAGGCAAAGGCATAAATAAGGTTAAAAAGTTTAAAACAAATGGAAGATGCAGGGAAAGGCAGAAATTCTAATTATCCTCCCCTTCCTTACCCCGAACGTTCCTCTGAAGAAATCTATTGAAACAAAAAGCAGCCGCAAAATGAAATAGAGCAACATGGAACAAAGTGAAACAACGGGGAGCAAAACAAAGCAGAGGGGATATAATGGCAGTATAGCCTCATTAACACCACCAAAGTGACAAAAATAGGCAGGGAAATAAGAAAGAGCTAGGTGGGAGACTGAGCAGGAGAGGGGGGGAAACGGAGTAAACAAGAAGTGGGAGAGACACTCAAGACCTAAACGAATCACATTAAATCAGGAAGTTGAACATGTGGTAAAAGATTGAGAGTATAAATGATGCAAGAGATGAAAGCAAGGATGATAGTGTCGCAGAGATGGCGGGGAAGGCGATGAGTTGGCGCCTGTTATCACTTTTATTACCATTTTAACATTAAAGTAGAGAACTGGAGGTATATGCACCTCTACATCTGGATCTAATGTGTATTGAAAATGCTGCAGGGGTACAGGACGCATGAAAACACATCTGCTACCGCTCTGACCCTGAGCGGGGTCACCATCCCAGAGAAGTCGCCAGCTCATCGCAGCGCTAACGTCTAGGACACGGCCATGCACGCCTGAGGTCGAGTCGTGCTCTCTCTCTCTCTCTCTCTCTCTTTCTCTTTCTCTTTCCGTCTCCCTTACAAACATGACGAGCAGGAAAGCTGTCTCGCTGTTTTAGCCATCTAACTCCCGCACAAACGCGGATGTGGTGTGGCACGGTCACAGACTGGCACGAATGATCCAATAAAATCTCCGATCTCGGCGGTGCAACGTCAGAGGGGTCGCTCTGTGTCAGCGTCCATGTCGGCTGTAAGTTGCCCTTGTGCGGTAGCTGTTGTGGATCACTTAGGTACTCGTGATGTTCTTGTGCCCTGTCTTTAACCTCTCTAACGTATAAACCTAAACGATCCCTTTAGAAAGACACAAAAAAAAAACGATCAAATGAAGCGTTTCCACATTACCTGATGGTACCAGATGAGAGCAGGTACCGAGGGGACACACACCTTCATGTTCTGTCTCCCTCCTCTTTGTCCTCTCTCCCTCTGGCCATCTGCGTGAACGTTTCGCCGCCTCAGCTCTTCTCCAGCAACGCTGAAATGACCCCTGAAGGAAACGTAATCCTCCTCTTTGCGTGCGCGTTTGAGCGTACACGTACGAGGAAAATGCTTATCTGCCGCTCTCGCTCGGCTCGTTTTCTGCCAGCTCATCCCACTCGCTGCCTGTTCCTTTTCTGTTCTATTCAAGTGCTTTTGTCTCTTCAGCCCCAATAATAATAAGTTTCAGTTATTTATTCAAGTACTGGTGATATATCTGATGTTGATGTGAAGGTGTTTTGACTCTTGGTCTTTGATGACCTAATGTGACCTTTTCTCTTTAGGACAACTACACATTTGCTCAGCCCGGAATCCAGAAGAAAGTGAAGGCTCTGGAGGAGCTGGTCAGCAGGATTGATGGTAAGTCATCTGCCATCCATCTGTCTAACCCTCCATCGATGAACACATGAAGGGCTATCAGGTGGACTTCATTCTTCCATGTCAGGCTGGAATGATCTGTTGCTGTCTGTTGCTCTTAGTTATTAGATGTAATTTAGGCTCCATGAAATAAGACTGTGTTTTCGTTTTGCCCCATTAGCATTAAAAGCTAGGTTTGCCCGTTCAGATCACATTAAGGAGCAGCTCCCTGCTTTCTGGGAGTTTTTGGTTGGGTTTTTGCGTCCGCTGTCTCTCCCAATCCTCCGTCCCATCAACAAATGCACCGATCTTTAACTAAGGTGGGGGAGAGCTGCTCCCGGTGCTTGTGATTAATAAAGACGCAGCGGTCACTGGGTCCTGAAAATGATTGTGATTAATAGCAGATGTTGCAGACGGGCCACGTAATGCATCATTTGTGAAGGAAAACACTCACATTGCCTGCAATGTGAAAAGGTAGATTATCCTTCTGCATTCTCCTTCCATGACGCTGTTTGTTGGGATATATTTCAACTGGGAATATGACACGAGGACTTAAGTGCTTTTCTTGCAACAGATCAAATATCCTATTCTGATTCACAGTGACTTCTCGACACCTACATGCACTTTAATTATTTATTCACGTGCCTCGTCAGGGTTAGAAGCAGGTAATCACCGGGAAGTAGCTTTTTGTTTTCACACCTTGAATCTTTTATTGTGCTGGTGTGTAATCACACAGCACTTCCATTCTGTCTTGCTAATGTTCCTTCTGATTAACTGTCAGGGTGATGGGCACATCCTGCAGAACACAGTGGCCTATATGAGGCCTGGAATTGGATGCTGGATTTGCGACAACCCCCGCATCCAAACTGGCCTTGTACTTTGAAATATGTATGGATTTGTAGTAGCTCTCCCTGCATTGTGCTTAACATTTCTTATCGAGCCAGCCTTTTCACAATGCTCATGTTCCAGGCTAACCTTGTTGCTGTCAGGCTACCCTGTCATCTGCTCTGTTAGCCAGACAGAAGGAAGAACTCGCCTGCTACGTTTTAAATGAATGGTGTGTGTGTGTGCGCGTGTGCATGCGTGCATGCGTGCCTGCGTGCGTGCGTGCGTGTGCTGTAAAGAAAAGGCATCTATATCTGTATATACTGTAAATCTGCATTTGTGAATGCCTTTAAAGGCGTTATTGCACACGTTCAATGCCATGCGATGAGGGATGACATTTTTGCTTGATCCTTCATCACAAGAACGATGCCCTGCCATCACAGTTGGGGGGCAGAGCTGTTTTCTATCTCTAGCTTGACATTAGCCCCTCTAATGAGATGGCAGATAGCATTTATCCTATGCTGCAGGATCGTATTTTGCCCTTGACAGTGCAGCTCTTTTATTTCCTCTCATCATCTCTTCTAGAATTACCTATCACAGCTTATCAGATGATGTGTTAACCTGAGTAAAGTGCATTGTCGTGCATGTTTGGCAACTCCTTGCTTTTTCATTAATCCTGGACTTAATGCTATTAAGAATACCGGACCGTCTCATTAATCTGCAGTTTTATCTCGCTACTCATTCACTTTAGACGTGGAGATAAAAAACCTGTTGCTGTTGAACAAATGTCTTATTGTTCATTAAAATAATCTGTAGGTAAATGAAAGTGCATTCAAGGACATGAGTAAAGACATGTTGCTTTTTAAGACAATGGGAGGGCCATTGGAAGGATCACCCATCTGGTTGCAGGATTGCTTTTTGAGTCTAGCAGATTGGAAAAAGTAAAGAAAATGCTTTTTCCTAAGAATAGATGTTTGCAATTGCTTGTGTAAGTCTTTTTTTTTTAACAAGATGCTTTTTAGACTCATTTGATTTACTTTGATCTTAGTTTAATTTGCCTCTTTTGTGTACCAATTCTCCTTGTAATGAGGGATGCAGCTTCTCATTAGCCTCACCTGGCACCAGTATATGCTAACTCCTCTGAAGAAAAGCCAGTTCGTCTTTGTGTGATGTTCCTGCGATCGCTACGTCTTCTTTATCTCTGCATGTGTGTTTGGACTGCAGACAAGAACATTAGTACGACTTAATCAACATGCAAATTGGCCAAAGAGGAATTTTTGTATGTAAATGAAAAGACTTGCTGACAGCACACGGCGAAGGTGACAGGAATTTATTTTCTGTCTGTAAGGCAATTGTACTTACCAGTCTTCCCTCAGGCTGGTTTACCTCATATGTTGAGTATTTTCTCTGACTGCTGTTTTTCATATTTTTTATTCACGCACAGCGTCCATGAAATATGTAAAGATGGAAGAGAAACAGTGTTTTTATGTACATCTGCTATTCTCTACACACATCCCGGACAAAGTGTGGAGCGCAGCAGATTCTGCGAAATGCAAGATAATTCATGAGAGACTGTTTTAAAATGCTGGAAATAAAATGCACACCTGCTTGTTCTTGGCACCTCTTTTCCTTGGCATAAAAAAGGTTCAACTCCCTTTTGTTTGGCCTGTTTTGGAGGAAATTCCACGAATTAAAAAAGAAAATATATTAAAAGTACATTGTAACTGGAGGAGAATAAGTCTGATTCCATGTCAACGAACTTGTCCAATTAGTCAAGTCTAGATTCCACATTTAAAGCTGAGAAAAAAAAGTTGAAAGTTTAAATCAGGATGAGCGCATTTAGTTTAGTCGTACGCAATGAAGCTAACAGCGCTTTTTAAAAAAAGAGCTTTGATTTGAGTTCAAGTGAGCGATGGAAGACAAAAAGTAGCAGTCAGCAGTTGAGTGGAGTAGGAAGGAAATAAAGGGCGTAACGGTAATTACGTTTCATCTCAAGGAGAGACGGAAACCGCGAAGAATGCATCCTGTCAGCAGGATCCTTGGAGCTGCTCACTGCTCACCACACGACCTCTGACCCCCTCCGCCCGCGTACATGTCAGGAGTCGCTCGCCGCCCTCCGCCGTGACATCAGTCCAGCCGGCTGGCCTCCGATCTAAAGTTTAACCATTCGGTAAAAGCGCGACAAATCTCATTTGTCAATTCATCATCACAGATGAGTATAAAAAAAAAAAATCACAAAAATAACCCCTTCTGTGCCTCCACTTTTCATTTCTTCTACCCAAACTCTCCATCCTCTGAGTTTACCGTTGTCTGAGGTTGGTCGACTCGCTCCCTCGCTGTTTGCCGAGTTAGCCGCGACCCGTCGCCACGGTGCGCCTGCTCTTAATGAGCTCATTTTATTTATGCTTTTACAGCATCATGTGATAATTAAACCGCAGAGTGTGAAACAGTCGCTTTGTCTCTTCTTCGCGGCCTGCTCGTGTGGCGGGACAGAGTCTGCAGCAGAATGCAGACCCGTTCACGTGTTAGCCGCGCATACAGACTACTGATGCTGTGGAAATATTTTGCGTAACGTCTCGCCAAATGGAGTTTTATTAAAACTGCATTCTGGGGGCGCGTGTGGCGTGTCAGTTGGCTCTGATTAAGAGCACAGACAGAGAGGGAAAAGGATGCTATAGTTCCCTCCTAACTGGCTTTTCTCAAAGATTCCCTGACAGCTCTTTAATTACAGCTCTATTGTAAAATGTGTGCACAATTGTGCGAGGGAGAATAACTGTCATGGCTTTGACGGCTAAGAAATAATGCCTTCGCTGAATACCGAGTGGTATTTTTAATCTTTTGTTATGTAAAGAAGCATAAAGCAAATATTTATCAAGAGCAGACATTATAATGGGAGAGACTCTTTGTGTCACTGCCTAATAGGAAGGAAATTAGAATCTGATGGATGTGCTCGTCTTTGCAGATGACGCTGACTGACGTTTGAACTCTGACCTGACAACGTGACCCATGTTCCCGATGTTTTGGGTGGAGTAAGACAGTGGTAGACATCTGCTTCCCACATAACTTCTGTATATCAACAACTCTGAGAAGCACCCCCGTTTTTTCTGATTCCGGGTCCTCCTCGCTCAGCTGCCCCTCTTCACGTCCTTCTCCATCCACACAGCGAGCTATAAACATCTGTCCAGACGCGCCAGGTCCAGTTGAAAGAACCACCAAGCTCTGTTTGCTCATCCTTGCTTAAACATAAAAAGTTCCTTTTAATCTTACATTTGATTTCTATTCAAAACATTAAAACATGACTCCAGCTACATCCAGCTTGCTAATCTGGAGCAAAAACAATTCCTTAAAGAAGTACAATATGTTACAACGATAACGGGTTCTCTGACGTGTTCCTCAACCTTTCTCTGTAAACCATTATCTTCGTGCACCAGGAAATGCAGCCTTTATAGCAGCGGGGGTTTTTTGTTGTTTTTTTTCCCCTCTTTTCCCGACATTAAAACAAAGAATCATGTGAATCACTTCTGCATTAAGGGAAGCAAAAATGCCAAAGTGCATTTTGAAAATGCTTCCTGGGTCACATGGCTTCTCCAGTCTCGCACCCTCCACCCGCGAATCCGCTGTCAGTGTGCCGTGTAGCTTTCCGCTGGTTCTGAGAGCCCTGTAATTACGTCTCTATAATGGGGTAGAAGGTACGTGTGGGACATTCATGACAGCGACTACAGCTGTTATTAACAGCGAGAGAAACCGGGAAAGAATCACGCGCCTGTTCCCGACACCGTTATTATTCAAGGATCGCACAGGTTTTAATTGGAGGCGACCTGAGTGGGTCTGGAAGGTGTTTTTAAGACGCTGGCTTAAAAAACGATGACGTGGCTGTTGTTGTTTTTTGACAGAGACTGTGCACCGCCACATGCAGCACTACGAGGTGGAGTACCTCCAGTTTGCCTTCCGCTGGATGAACAACCTCTTGATGAGGGAGTTGCCGCTACGCTGCACAATCAGACTGTGGGACACCTACCAGGTACACACACACACACACACACACACCCTCACACACACCTGATTGTGTAGATGCTATATGTGTAAAGTCTACAATGAATGAATATGTGATCACAGTGTTTGATGAGATATGAGCAATGGATAGAAGCATCATGAGAATATGGATGAGAACTTCAGTCAGGGCACGGCTCCAAAATGTAACTTTTTTTTTTTTTTTTTTTAATTTTAAGCGCTGGACTGCTTAATCATTTAGATTTCCTCTAATCTTTTAGTCTAAAGAACTTCAAAAAGTATGCTCCTGCTTCCACAGCCCAGGGTCTAATCTTTGAATCACATATTTTACCCACAATGCTCCATTTAATCTGATGGAAGCCAAATATTTGATCATTGGCTTGAAAACGGCCTATTATTTGTTTCACGTTAAAGATTACATTGTGTGTCGTTGGGCGGTGCATCGTGACAGTAATTCTGTGATAATCAATAAAATAATACTCGATTCATCATAACTAATGTGATTAAACCAGCTAAATTATGGCCATAATACTCAAGCAAGCATCTACTTGTTCTCTTTCTATGGCTAAATTGATTTTCTTCCTTGTGATCTGGGCCTAATTGAGAGATGAGGTTGAGCTTGTAGAATTAAATGGCGAGCAGATGAAGGACTGAAGTAGCTTGTTGTAAAACCCGATAGTGGACAGAAAGAGGCAATAAAGGGGTGGGGGGGTTGGGGGGTAGCAGAGTAAAATGGTAGGCAGGACAGTGGAAATCATCCACAGCTCCACATGGGGGAATTAGCTCTGAACTCTGAATGAACCGTCTGCAGACTGACATTTAACAAAAACTAGCAAATTCACCATTGCTAACCTTTGCTTTCATACACCCAAAGAAGCGTACGCTGCGTATCGGCATCAAAGCGGGTCTGGCCCTCGATTCGTTGAGCCAACTTTGGCCTTTCCAAAACGGATCGCAGGCACAGATCAGAACCGCTCATGTCGTCGCAACGCTTCGTTCGTGGAACTCTAGCCGGTGAATTGATCCATCGCTCTCTCAAACGGTTGACTTTCTTTAGTTCCTGGACTGCAGCGCAGGCCGCACAGCAATTAGATTCATACTTCTGCGTCGGAAGGAGCAGTAACTTGTGTATCTCAGTTCTGCATTGTTTTCATTGGCATGAATGAATGAACGTCGAGGTGAGAGATGCAGAAGAATGGTTGACCTTTATATTTCCCAGTAAAGTAAATAAATATGTATTTTTAAACCCGAGGCTTACGAAGCCAGTAATGAAAGCGTTACTACGGTGCTGTGGTACAGCAACCTCCGACACACCTCGCTGGTGTCCATAGTAACGGGAACACAGATCAAAACCGGCATCAGAGAGGAAAGAAGAATCAAATAAAAGTGGAAGAGAAGTGTCATCATAGGCACACAAGCATGAATAAGAAAATGGAAAAACTCATTTCACTGCTTTTATTCATTGTTATTTTCATCACAGTCAGTATTGTGTTGGGCTCAAAACAGACTGTATTGTCAACTTCAAGCCTAAAATAGGAGGAATAAATGATTAAATGGTCCTTTGCCCTGACTTGACAGCAACCCAAGTGCACACAGCTGGCCTCTAAATATTTCATCTTTAACAATATTCTTTGGATGGGCAGCCGCAGCACGCTCTCGGAGACAACACACAAACACGTGCGTACACCTCTTCCGCCAGGCTCGGTCACAGTCCCCCCAGAATACGACCTCCGCGCTTGTTCTCGCTCAGATATTAGGCCGTTCCTGCTCATGAAAGTTTCACCGCAGCAGACGGGGAGATACAAAACTGTTTTCTCTGCTTTTTGTCTCTGGTTTTGCTCACTTTCATTTATTCTTAAAGTGCGCTCAGCAGCCCTCCCACAACCTCTTAACTCAACATCCTGAAACGATGTTTATCGTTATGCTTTAAGCAGATACCCATGAGAATGTAAAGATAAGCGACAGAAGGCCAAACATGGCTGTCATTGAATTCTGATTTGGTGGACATGCTTACTATTGAGAGCTGTATTAATTCAGACATCCTTTGTTAAACACAAGTATCCTTATTTAACGCTATCGGTTTCTCCAGGGTCAGCATTCTTAAATGACAGCTAGCAGTGCCTGAACTTTTCCTCTGTTAGACTGATAAAATCACAATAATGAATTAATTTTTTTGGCTTATTTAGATAATTACTGTCATATTTTCCAGCTAGCGTTACTGAGTTGATAATAGTGATGATTGTTTGGGCCCAGAAGTGGGAAAAACAGCCTTTTAAGAAGGGGGAAAAAAAACTTCCCGGATCCCTCACAAATGCTGATAATAAAGAAAAAGACCTTGATTTGTGCCACTGAGCATGTGTGCGCGTGCCTTTATGTTCCGGGGGAGATTTTAACCCGAGTGTTGTAACATCCCTGTTGTGGTCTTGTCTCTGTGGTGTGGCCATCTGCTCGGTAGCCCGGTCCAGCGCAAGATACTTCTCTCTATTTCTGTCACCAACTGTGCCGTGTTCTACCTGCACCCTCATCATCTTTTCATGCTTCTTTTCCTTTCTTTTTTTTTTTTATTGCGCGTGTCCTTTTATTTGAGGCTGTCTGAAACACAGAGAGAAGGGACATTGGAACGGGCTGAAACACACATAAATGAACCCGCACAGCCCTTGATCAGCGGCGAGGCGGCTCGTGCAACAGGGACCAAATTATCCCTGTTGCATGGAGCATGAAATTAGCAAGTAGCATGGATGTTACGGGGTAGCATGGCATTTTCAGGCTGTGAAATATGGTCCCATTCCATATGACCGGGTAAATTTATCGAGCAGGAGCTGTTTATTGTTTCTCCTCTCCATTTGTGATGCGTTCGAATATGTTGGATGCTGGGGGAAATAATTAGCAATTTGCTGCAGCTATTCTCGCGTAATTAGCTAACATTATTGTCGTTAAAACAGTTGATGTGCTCGAACACGAAATAATTTAATTTCATATCTGTTGAGATCAGCAGGATGGAAAAAAAAAGACATTTTTCTGATTTTAAATGTGATTAATTCAAGCCTTCATCAGGGTTATCATAAAGGGGAAGGAGCTAAAGTTGCTTCTCGTGAGTGACTGGAAGAAGTTCAGTCAAGACTGAACTTTAAACCGAATGTTTTACCTCGGTGCTAAACTAAATCAGTCTAATTCCGCCCTCTTGTCACGGTGAAGAGTTATAAATCGGAGTTATAAATAACAACCAGTTAATCACAAGATATCCGTTTTTTTCCAGCTCTATTTTTAGTGTGAACTTTACACTTGTGCGATCTCGCCGTGTCACAATCCATCACTTGAACCGGCAAACAGCCGCTTCACTCTGACACTGCGTGTCACCACGTGTCTGGGTTTGTGTTTTTTTTTTTCCATTATTCTTTTTTTTTCTCCTTAAAACTGGTTTGGGAAGTGGTGTCAGGAAACTAAATACAGCTTGGAGAGGCAGTGAATGAGCTCCAGACATGGCTGGTGCAGGTTGCTTTGCCTTTTTGGAAGGATGTGCTTCAGGCGCCAGCTGTAGAGTTGAAAATCCTCTTCCCAGCAGATAAAGATAATGTGTTTACAGCTAAAGAAGCGATGTAATTGAGATTTAGGCCTCATGACAGTGTTGTTCAATGTGTTATCGAGATAAATATATTAAAGGCTTATCTTTCCACAGAATGGGGTGGTTGTGGTGTCAACACTCCCCTAAACCTGCCTTCCTGCACATAAAATGCTGTTATTTTCTTAAACACCAGCATTTTACGGGCTTGGTTTTATATTCGCTGATGTTGCAGGTCTTGTTTTTCCCGTAACGCTCGTTTCAAGTATCATCGCAACGGACAGGCAAACACAGCCGACACCTGCGAAAGCTCTGCATTTTCCACGGGCAACTGCGATCAGACAAAGCCAGGATCTGAAGGGAATTAAAGTTCTTTATATTCCATAAACAAAACAGTTTGGCGATTGAAACGCGAGCCCGAAGCTTCACGTTTGAGGCATCGCGCACGGGCACGGGTTCATTTCACATGTGGACTTCTTTGTGGAAGCACTTTTCTTCATCTTACAAATGGATTGCATAATGACCCAACTCCTGTCAACCTTATCCCCAGTCATGGTTGCCATGGAGATGCAGCGCTAGTGGTCACATGTGCATTTTTTTTATTCTGCATCCCTCTTTTT
>BJFM01000160.1:257287-276118 GCA_016586285.1 Arothron firmamentum
CACCTGATCCGCCGCTCCGTCCCACCTCTCGCTTACTCCCTCCTTTGATCAGCCGCGCTTGTCAGTCTCAGCCAATATGGCTGCCCTGACTCAAGAGGGAGGTGGAGGAGGGGGCTAAACACGGGAGGAAGAAAGAGCCAGAGACGAGTTTGACGGAGTCACCTTGGCTCACGGCGAAGTTTGGCACGCCAATCATAATAATGAAGTTTGGAGCCGAGGTGGTTCCAGGGGAGGGTGGGAGTCTCAGGAAGAGAAAGCAGTCAACACAGACCTGACTGTTCTCAATATGCGCGCTCGTCTGTATTTGCGTGCTTGTGAAACTCGCATGCTGCTTCGCTTCACTGTCCAGGAGCACACATGGAAGCGTTGTTGAGAATTCAACCCCCTGGAAGATGAAGCCAGGCGTGGGAAGTGTACAGTTTACATTTGTTACATTCCACCGCGTCTAAATAAAAAAAAAAAAAAAAAAAAAGCATATTCCTCCCAGTCGTGCTTGAGGGGAAGGAAACAGTTACCACGTCACAAAGAGCAGTTTATGCTCCTTCCCGCGGAGTCACGGCTCGCTCCCGAGCACCTTAGTGTTGGGTGGTTCGGACACGGTGGCGTCTAATTGAAATCCGGTTAAAAAGCGGGGAAACCTGATAACCATGTCCGGTGTTTTTGAAACGTGTCTGGGTCGGGGGGTCTTAATAAACTCCGCGGTGCCTCCGGTTTGTGGAGTGAAACACAGGAGAGGTCGCGTGTGATTGGTTCCATAAGCCGAAAATGATCCCAGGCTAGTGAAATGGATCCCTGTTTTAACTGTGGCATTCAGAGCCTGATGCAGGACCCGGGTTTATGCTCTTCTCTCACCCGTCAGGCTGAACCGGAGGGCTTCTCCCATTTCCATCTCTACGTGTGCGCCGCCTTTCTGGTGAGGTGGAGGAAGGAGATTCTGGAGGAGAGGGATTTTCAGGTAACGCACACATGACACACACAGTCCAGCCTCTGAAGTGGTATGGTAAAAATTTGTTTTTGGGATGCTGAAAGCCACCCAAGGGTGTGGCTAACCACAACATGTCAAATGTGCTCTCATTTAATAATTGCTTTTATTTTTCGGTGTATTGTGGTAAGAATCGGCGAGGCTTGCTGACATCAGCCGTGGGAACTCCAGGTGGCGCCTGGAACGATTATGTCCAACAGTAAATGTTGAGGAGCTGTTGGTGCTCCGCCGTGAGCTCCCGGATCATTATGGGCTGGAAAGGTCACGCCGGGTGCTTTAGCATATGACAGTTAACAGCTGCTTTGATCTAACCTACTGGGGAAGGAGGCGGATACAGACACGTCTCCTCCGCTCTTCTTCTCCTCCTCCGCTTGCTCCTCTTCTCATTCCAGTTTAAGCCCGAGCGAGATTGCTGCTTTAGGTTGGATCCCATTTCAGACTGAACTTTAGGTGTTCGGGGTTTTTGTAAATGGATTTCTGCGGCGCGCTGAGCCAGAAAGCCCGGCTAACCTTTGTGTGGCTCCAGTTTGTCCACTCTGGTGTGACAAATTCGAAACGTTCCTCACGTTAAACGAGATGGGGTCAGCCCGCAGAGGGCTGGCGCCGGAGCCAGAGGTTTTGTGTTGAATATGTCAAAACATTTGATCCGCCTGTTGTAGTTGTTCGCAGATTAAACCCTGGAAGCTACTGTTTTCATGTCGACACACTTGCAAACACATGCTGTGCGTTTCTGGCTAATCCTGCCCCCAAAATAATCATCAGTAAACAGCAATGAGGCCATCAGGTCTGTCATTTAAATAGAAAAGTGTTCCAGAAAGTCTTTGTTGTCTTTATAAATTCAGGGCCTTGTTGGTATTAATTGTAGCAATTCCCCTGAGGAGTGTGGACTCTCTTATATACACACACACACACTTTTCTGCTGCTCAGTTAACAACAAATAAACCCTTATCTGAGGTTTATTTATTTATAGAGGAGAAAAACTAATTAGTGGGCCAAACTCATTACGTCCGACTTGAATCGTGTTAATGTCACAGCGGAAAAAAAAAGACGAGATGTGTCGTCATTCAGTGCTGAGATTTCTGCCTGTGATCCAGTGGGTGGAAGAGTTCAGCCCACAGCCTCCAGGTTCCAAAGGGAGATCTGAGTATCTCCCATCTCCACGTGCTTCATCGCGCAAACCTTCTATTTCCCTCTTCATCCCCGCCGGGTCTGCTTTTCTCACACTATATTTTCCTGCTGCCGGTGGTCTGAGCTCTAATTGCTGACAGCACGTGCGGAGGGCTGGGGCGTGTTTGGTTGGGCAGGCCCCAGAGGTGAGCAGAAAACACCTTAAAAACACTCAAAGAGTAAAGGCTGTGTGAATCTTACTTTCATGACCGCGAAGAAGCGGTTTCGTGCTCTTCAAGCCGGGCTGGGCCGAACACGATTCGATGTCCAACACGCCCACTCTGAAAGAGCAACACATCATTGATTTGTTTTCCTGGTTTAATTAATAACGCAAAAAGTCATTTAAAATGATAATGGGCGTATTGTTATCAAACCTGTTCGGAGGGGTAACTGTGCATCTCCCCTCCTGATTGTGGAATTGAATTAGCTAAGCTGCTAAATGAAAAGCAGGAGGAATGTGGCATTCTCAAAGCAATCTGCCCTCCGCCGTTCCGCCTCGGCTAGCACAATACTGCTAACTGCACCTGCTCTGCATGGATAACACGCGGCCGTAGACCCCCTCTCTTAAAGCCACACGGTTCTATCCACCAAGGCATAAGCACGGCGCGGCCTTTTATTCTCACATTCATATTCACCTGCCAGACATGTTTATTTCAGACACAAACAAAAACCAGAGTAAATGGGCAAACGGGGGAGCCGTTATGCAGATTTGCAGCCGAGGCCGATACAATTTGCCTGCAAGAGCGCCGCTGCAGAGCAGCGGGAGAGCTCTCTGTCCCTGCATATTCTGCACACAGCTGGTTGCACAGCCGTGCTTGGGAGTCATTTTTTTTCTTTAATAAATTATTGAGATTTTCAAAGTTAGCCTCGACGACGACACTACACCGGGTTTGTCTTCAAGGTTTGTAGTTTTTTTTAATGGATTGTTTCTGAAACTTTAGGTCAAAGAAGTTCAGGTTTAACCTTCACCATCCTGTGTTATTATTTCTGCTAATTATGAAAGTATTGACGCATTTTACACCACAGGCCAGCTCATTAAGAAATCAGTAGGTTGCGAAGCAAGAAAACTGTAATAAAGTGTGGTGGAGGAGAAGACTGAGGTTGGTTTTCACTTTAGTTCATGGCCTCCACAAATGTCAGCCTCTGTGTTAGGATCGGTTGTGTGTGGAGAATGCCTCGGCTCAGGCCGCCGCGCCCGTAAAGGGGAGGAGGGCATTCCAGAGGAGCCCCCGGGTTAGTAAAATGTCACGAAAACAGCGCCGAGACAATTTCCAGCGCGGCGCTGAGGAGGAAGAGTCACCAGATCGATTTTTTTTTATTTTGGCGGTGGTGAAGTCCTCCTGGCTTCTAACTGGCTCTTCCTGCAGCGTCCTGGTTCTGGCCTCGTGTTTTTACGGTAAATAGCCGGACCCCTCCCTCCTCCGTTGGCTTCATCCTCCTCATTTTCTCCCCCTGGTGCCCTGGTCCTATCGGGCAGACCCTCCGAAGGGTCCCCGGCTCCTCTGACAAATGGCGCGCTGATCAATAGTTCTGAAAGCGAGCCAAGCCCACCCTGCTGACGAACTTTGGATAATCGCCCCGGCTGATTGAGCGCCGTGCCCCGGCGTGTTGCGGGAATCTATTTATGTCGCAACAAAAGCAGAAGATGAGGAAAAAAATGAGCGGAGAACAATGGAGTTAATGCGCTGGAAGTAATTACGTGGCCCCTCCCAGCTCCAGTCTTTCATCCATCGCTCACTCCTCCTCCACCGACAGTCTCTCCATCACCGGCGACTGGAGTTCATTTTTAACGTGCGCTCTGAATGATAACGGCAAAGGATTTTGATGACCAGAGCACCTTGGGAAGTGCGGCGCAATCCGTCACCCCCTGGCACTGAGCCGACATGAAATGTGTGTGTTGGCGTAGAACGGCTCATTCAAACACACCGTGTTGGTGTATATTGGCTGTTGCCGTGGCCCCGTTGATAAATGCGCGCGGCCCAAAGTTTGCCATTGCTGGAGTCTCTGAAACAGATTAATCGTCTGGGATCCATCATGAGCAGGACGGTTAGCTTCCGCTTTGAGTGTCGTTACTGACATTATCACAAGCCGGGGTTCATCCAGCGCCAGCAGATAAGGAGAGTCAGATTTGATGGCTTTTTTTCGCCCTAAAATAGCAGAATAACAAGTAACACACACGTCTCCCACTCACAAACAAAGAGAAGGACGCTGCTTGTGAAGGCTAAAGATGGATCCCTTGAAGGGCGGATTTACCAACGTCTGCACTAGCACGTTTTGCTTCTGGCTTCTCTCAAACAACGGTTCTCTGCTTGTCATTCCCGGAGGCTTGGCTGTTTCAGAACGGCCGCAGATTCCAACCATCTGCCCCTCGGCGCCAAACTCTGGGGAGCGAACCAAAGTTCAGCTCCTAGGCGAAACGTCTCGGTTTGAAAACGAAGCCGTTAATATCCTCGTTTCTGAGGCGCGAGCGGAGGTTGAACCATCTGAAGCGCAACCTCGACATCGACGCCCCCGCGCTCCGTTTCAGGCGTAGTGAAAGCATTCACCCAATCTGTCATCATTCTCTCCCGCTTTAATCTCCCTCGTGCTCCCGCAGTGTTCAAATCAGCCAAGGTTGTAGCCACATCCGAAGCTCTTCTCTTTCCTTCACTTTCTTTTGATAAACGTTGCTTTGTGAATTCCTATTGATTGCTTGCTTTTGTACGTGACCTTAATCACATGTCAGATTATTTCGAGTTTAACATCAGCTTTCTGATTTTCAGTAGAAAACAGTTTCTACACTTAATTACTGACTTTAGCAAGCAGCCACGTTTTGATGAGCAGATGGATAAAGATTGTCTCGATAACCTGCTTCCTCTGCAAAATTGCGCAGGTAATTGCACCAGATTTTGCGGGTTGAAGGCTGAAAATGTATACGGAGAAGTTCCTGAGCGTCTCAATGCGAGGATGTTACGCCAGAAATGGAGCTTCCCCTCAGATAAGCGCGGGCTCATAGCCGCTAAAAGGTTTTCAACAACCCGGTGCAGAGCAAGAACCTCCCTGGGGGAGCTGAGGATTGGAGGTGTGGATCTGTGTTGACATCACCGGCCCAGAGTGATGTTGGGTCTGAATGCATCAGTGGCATCATGTGATGACATCATTGGTCAGGCTGTGCACGCTGGAAAACGGAAGATATTCCTTTATTTATTCATTTGGAAACCATTTTTTTTGGATGATTTTACACATCGCTGGGCAGAAGCGTGCACGTTCCAGCGACATAGATGTTAACAGCAGTTTTACGTTTCGACTTTTATCATGTAGAAATATGAAGTGGGGCAAAGCAGATCTGGACGTGTGTTTATGCACCTGATCCAGGTCGGGGACCCTCCACTAATTCCAAATCAGACTTCAGCACCTTGACCTTCGCAGCAGTGTTTGACCAGCTTCCTGAGCCACTTTTGGCTCTTTTACCTGCTGTCTGACAGCAAAAACACACGAGGAAATTCAAACTCTTGATAAAAATATATAACCCCCCCCCAAAAAAAAACGCCCTAACCGCAATAGTATTAAAACTGCATTTGCCAAAATCCCCCCCTCCTCCCCTCCGGCCAAACTTTGAGCTGGATGGTCCTGCTAGCGTGGCACGCTGCAGTGCCCCACTCCTACATCAGCACTCGCTGTTTGCCAGAGTGCCCATTTTATGTAATTACAGTATATGACCTGTAGAAAGCTAATGGCCCTGACAGAGTGTCTACGCCTATTAGACCTCAGGGTGCTGCAAAACACCATTACAACCACCAGCAATCTGGAGTGTTTGTGCATTTGGATGCAAATGATCTTTCCACGTGAGCTGGTGTAGACGGGTTGGTTAAAGGGGGTCACAAGTCGGGTGGGTGCTTCTCAGTAACGGACTTGACTGTTTCAAGCCACGAGTCTGGACGTTAAGGTACCTTTGCGTGCATATTGGCATCTGCTCACAGCTTCGAGGCACCTGGGATGACTTTGGGCACTTATTGTCCTGACTCCACTCAGCGCCATCTCATCCTGCCAGCAGCTCTGCTTCAGGACAAAAGTGGGTTTTAATTGTGTGTGTTTGTTCCCGCTAGCTGCGGCGAGCTCCAGACTCTGCGCTAGCAGCATCTGAGGCTCTATTTCTGTCTCCTTTTAAGGCTTCTGCTTCGGGCGCCGCTCGCCAAAGCACCTCTCGGGTTACAGATGCGACTCTTGATCTCAGTGGGGGAAAAAAATATTCAAAGTGTTAAAACATCAACTACGCGCACAGCAAGTAAAACCCGCTTGGTAGCAGCCTGGTCTCTGGAAGCGTTGAGGAAAAAAAAGAGCTCGGGCTCTATTGACAATCTGCTTTGCCTTTTGTATCAGTAGCCATTAACCGCGTTCAGCTTTGCCAAGTGTGGAGATGGAGGACTAATTGACTTTTTTTTTTTTTTCCCCCACTAACATTCTGTGTACAGTAACGGCAGATCGATGTGAGATTAATAGATTCCTGCTTGGATGTTTGTGTGCCACACACACACACACACACACACACACACACACACACACACACACAAACACTCGTGTGTTCTTTAATTCCACGTACTTTGTGTTTATCTACACAAGCCCGGGGTACACGCTCAGACGATTGTGGCCTCCGTGTGGAGCGTGGCCACCTGTGCGGATTGCGGCGGGCTCCGCTTCCTCCTCTGACAGCGAGATGCATGCAATTAAAGCGTATTAAAGTCATTAGCCCACCAGAAGTGATAGCCAGCAGATGGTAACTGCACCAAAATATGCCCATAATGAAGCTCCTCAGTCACCGTGGGCGTGCACGCAGCCGCGTGTTGTTGGGGGTGCTTCGCCGGTCCGCTGGCGAATTACTCTGGTGAGGTTCTGGCCCGTGACTGGAGGCTGAAGGGCGACGCCAGGGTCCCGGGGTTCAGCTCCGTTTCGCTTGCATCCGCATTTACGGCACGAGATTTTCCGCAGGATGCAGCCACGCTGCTCCAGAGGGACCAACTCTGAAGAGCCCAGGGCGATAAAGTAGAGTGTGAGGAGGTAGTGGGTGTCCAGCCTCGGGCATCCGGGACCTCTGGGGCAACACACATAGAACCTAGCATGCACATATTGTATAAATACATAACTGATTCGCTGTAAGCTTGTCTCCAACTTTTTAGCATTTACGTCAACTAGTCACGATCAACTAGTCCGACACCCGCGCGTTGACCACACATGAGCCCAACCCGTAAACCCGCCTGTGCGTGCACATATTCGAATGCCAGGGAAAGGGCGAGCGATGAAAGGGGAGAGCTGGTAGCGTCGCCGCCTCGAATACAGATGAGGGGAGAGGCAAGCGGAATTCTGATCAGGCTGGGCGTCTTCATGGCTAGGAGTGAAAGCACTTCAGAGGAGTGTGTCTTTCTGAACCAGCGGGGGTGTCATTAGGTCGGCCATTCACAGTCCGGTCCAGGCCTTCTCCTCAAGGCAGGGTGTGTTGGCAGGCTCGGAAAGCCGACTGGATATTTGGGAAAGTTGAAGGGCCGGTTTGTTAGCTTTAGTTTAGCCAGCCTGCGCTAGCCTGATTGTCGGTCAACAAGCTCGTTCCGTTTGTTTAATCAAGTGGTCCTTTAAAAATCAGAGCGCTGGTCCGAGGAGTGTCGTGGAGCCCGGTCCCATCTGGAAAAGCTGCTCGCGTAGCGCTTAATTACTTGAAGACAAATTTGCCGCCGTCACTCGGAATACAAATGCCTTTGATTAAACAGTCTTCAGGGTCGCGGAGCCACCTCATTAATGAATGTGGAGGGAATTCTTTTCGAAGAGTAGAATGCTGTGAAGAACTTTCAGGTGGAACACTGCAGATCCTCCGTTCTGAAGAGCGAAGCTGCAGCCGCATCCTTCCGTCCAGCTTTAATTGCTCCAGAGCCGAGATCCGGCCCGCCGTCGCTGTGATCGGTGGTAAACCTGCCTGTCCCGGCCATGATTTCGGCCTTGATGACAGAAGCTCCTGGGACGGCGGTCCTCTAACGCAGGCAAACAGACCCAGGCAGCACCGCGGAGCGGGCCGGCCTCATTCCCCGTCCGGAGAGGAGCATTAGCCGCTGAGATTGAGTCCGGGTGTGAGTGTGCGCTTGTGTGTTACTGCGATCTGTCTTCTTACTTACGTGGTAATGTACAGAACGGGGATCTGGGGAGAGTCTGGGGCGCCGCTGAATTGGACCTGACACTTTATTCTCTCTCCTGATTTTCTTTTCGCCTCCCTCCAGCTCCTCTATCTTCTCCCTCGTCTGTCCTGACTGCTGTTTTTAAACCACTTTGACTGGGTTAATAAGATGTCTGTCACTTGCTAATGTGTAGGAGTACATACAAAACACTCACGCACGCAGGGCACCAAACCCAATTTACCGAGACCCTCGATGCAGCACGCAGGGGCCGTAGCTGAGTTTGGCTAACTTTTGCTTCCAGAACCGGCCTCTTCCTTATCGGGTTCTCCTTCAACTTTGCCCTCAACTCGTGTTTCTTCTCCCAACAGGGCCTGATGATCCTCCTGCAGAACCTTCCCACGATGCACTGGGGAAACGAGGAAGTCAGCGTCCTGTTGGCCGAAGCCTATAGGTTGAAGTTTGCCTTCGCCGACGCGCCCAACCACTACAAGAGATGATGAGCGGTCGCTGTCCTCGGCGCCCCTGCAGTCTTCTACTGACCAGAGACCTTTTTTTTTAAACTGTGAGGAAGGACCTCCCCCTTTTCTTAGCCCCTCCTCTTCCTGTACAGCCTACTAAGAGATTGGAATCAACCAGTGACTGAGGGGACGTGCAGTGTAGCATCCTTACATTGATTTTTGAGCCTTTTTTAACGTGATATTCCTCTGATCAGTTCAGAAACGTGCCCTCCTTCAGTCCAAAGACCCTAGCTTGTCGCTAAGCGCCTCCCCGCCTCGGGGGGGGCCAGACTCAGGACCGTGTGGTCCACCTCGGAAAGGAAGGAAAAAAAACCTTTTCTGCCTCGCGATGTTTAGGATCCGACAACGATGCGTTGCTATCTTTGGTTCCCCGAGGCAACGCCGACACCTTTCCCGCCCGCTGCTTGGAAAGACGGTGGAAGGGCAGAGTGCACGCGCGAGGCCTCGCGGCTGATCGCAGCACAGCTGGAAGGTTGCACTTGACATTCTCGCCATCTTTGACACAGATTAGCAGCTTCCAGCAACCCAGAACAGCTATCAGCAGCCTTTCGGTGGTGCCGGGACCCGTTTTTCCGGCTCTCCTCATCCCTGAACCGAGGACTACCTCAGATCCCTCTCAGCAAGAATCCCAAGAAGCAAACCAGGTCCGCTAGCGTCCACCAGCGCGGATGCCAAAGCGTTCGCTAACTGCTGGTGTAACATCAAAACACACAGAACAAAGATCATTTGCAGAAGAAATTTATTATTGGTTTAAAAAAAAAACAACATACAACCCCAAATTAACAAACTTGCCTTAAGACATATCCGATTGTTTCCTCTCTGCGCTCATGCGAACGCCTGCGAACGCGACAGGATCGCACCCGTTTCCAGCCTTCATCTAGAGCGAAGCTTCGCACCTTTAAAAAATTAATTACAAACATTTGATCTTGATTGATTCCTCCGTTTGCGCGTCTTCGGGAAGTTTCCGCTGTTTTTCAAACGGAGCTGTCACTCTTTGATCACGCTGGTGGGTTTTTTCTCTCTTTCCGTTCCAGAAGCCCCTCGTCTCTCATGCTCATCTGGCAAGGAAAACTGCACTTCATTTAAAAGTCTATAGCCTTTTTTTTTTTTTTTTTTTTGTTGAAGGTTTGTTCTTTCAACCAGCATTTTAAAGGTTTGTCTTTTGCTTTTCGGATTTTATTTTTTTATGATGTTTACATGAAACGCCTTTTGAGTTGTGCCTGATTCTTGGAGACGTTAGCATCAGTTGAACCATTTGGGAGCATTGGCATTTGAGCTTGCCGTGAGAGGAGTTTGAGGCCAATTATTACACGGAAAGGTAACCCTAACAGCCTGACAGTTCACTCAGACGTGGCTGCCGATTGTCCAGAGTGAAGCGAGGTGGTTCATGAGGATTTTGTCTTATTTTTACGCCACGTTAGCATTCCCAAACTAGACATGTCGGAAAAATCATTAGCATTTACGCATAATATGATGTAATAGTGATTCAATGAAGGTTTTTGCTTTTGTGGTCATTTTAGATGCAGGTCCACGAGTGGCCACTTGAGAAATTTGAAAAGAAGACTGCGCTCATCGTAGCGGTGAATGCTAACAAGGGGCTCATTTCTGACAGTGCCGTACTGGTGGTTTCACGTTAGCTAGCTCGATGCACCTTAATCACATTAGCGGAAGACGTCAAGGTAACCTGCGCGTCAAAGAAAGGCCGCGTTGTCCTGTTGTCTCGTCGGGTGATGGGAAATTAATGAACAATCATTGTCATAGTAACATTTACTACCAAAAGGTCCAAGCAGGAAGTAAAGCTGCCTTACTGCACACACTCCTAGAGGGTGTTTGTGGGGTGCAGCGGTTGATGTTGGACATTAACCAGGTGAGCACGTGTGTCTGTGTGTGCGTGTGTGTGTGTGTGCAGTCCCTCTGAGTGATCCACGAACGAGATGACGCCCCCTGTTCAGACGTGCGGAAGGAAATTTCGTAAACACAAGCAGGAGAACGTGAGACTTCCTACGAAGCATCCTCAGGTCATCCTCCATTAACTTTATCTCACTCTGCTTCATCTAAAATACTGAAACCAAATTAAAGATACCCCCTTCCCCGTTTCCCAGAAAAATAATAATCAAAGTATGGGTGGCAGAACTAGTTCTTGAATTTATGTGTACAGGAAAGATTTTGAAAAAAAACCCAATGTAAATATAAAGTGTAAATAAATCCAATATATATGACAAATGTACTTTGGTCCAGGTGTCTTGATGTGGTGTATGCTTTCCTGGAGTGTGTGCGTGTGCGTGTGTGTGTGGGGGGGCGCGCAGGTATGTCCCTCTTCTTTTTTAACCTGTTCTATGTGACGTTCTAGAATAATCTCATCAAGTGTGCGTCAGATGTGATTGGTGTGGACTTGGTGTTGGATCAATAACTCTGACATTGATTGTATGGTCTGAGCACAGAGCTCTGAGCCGCCTAAACTATGCTAACAGCGAATAGCATCGGATGTAAATAAGAAATTTGTATAGACGTGTTTTTCGGACCCAGACACTAGTGGGAACGATAGAAGTGGCCTGCTTAATGAGACCGTGTGTGTGTATGTGAAAGTCGCTCCGGTCTTGTTAAGCAGACTAATGTTCACATAGGCGGCCAATTATGAAGCGGTAGTCACCGAGGACTCCAGTCACTTTATGGGAAATTAAAAATACATTAAAAGCAAAAATGGTCGCAGGACGGAGCGCCGGCGCTCCGGCACGCCGATGCATCTGGGCTAATGCGCGATAAAGGACGGAAGACGCCGACAAAGGAGGCATTTCACTTTGATTTTACGGCGTGGCGCAGCAACATCAGCCAGCGGTCGATGGCGTGGGGGCCTCGCCACGGAGACGTTGGCGTCTCCCGGAGATCAAGATGTTGGAAGTGGGGAAGACAACTGGAGGATTCTGAGACTGAACCAAACTTTGGTTTCTTCTGGAACTTCATCAGTGGATGAATTAAATCACCGGATTTCATCATCTCATAAACTGTTCAGATATTTGGAGTTATATCTTTTGCATCAACAAATAAAGTCTTGATTTCAAGCCTTTCTTCAACCCGTTTCCTTTTTCCTGAGCATGCTAATCTTTACTCTGCAGCACTGACGCTAAATTAAATCTTCCCCATTTTTGAATGTCAGCGTCAACCCTTTTATGCGTTCATCCTTTAAAGGCCATATTCATATTGTCCTTTTTATTTTGCAGGAAAACAGGTGGCAAAAACCTCCATTTTTCTATTTGTTTCTTTTTCTGAGTCCTACAGAACATCAGTCACATCTGATGCCTGCTTAAAAAAGTGGGCGGAGCAAGTACTAAGTACTTGGCAGCTCGTGTACTTAGAACTGGAACTGTACTTGTCTTTCTAAGTGACGTAGCAGGCGCGGCTAATCCTAGCGCCGGGATTATGGTGGTCGATTCAGACGCATTTGCACGAACGTGCGATGGTGTTTAACACCGTCTCTGGCCGGAAAAAGACGACGCCTTGTGAAACTGTTTCATGGAGGCGCTTCAGATGTTAGCCTTTTAGCTGCGGTAACAACAGGAGGTCTTCGGCACAAACCGGGTGGTGCCACTGTAGAAAAGAAGCCCCCACAATGACGGGATCCGCTGCATTTTTTAAAAACTCGGTAAAGAACGTTTTTATTTCAGCCCATCGCTGAAAGTGAAAGAAGCTTAGCAAGGCTGGGATTTATTAGCCGGTGACTCTTAGCAGGGCAGGCGTTAACCCGGCTCTTAAGATGTAGAACAGCATGTTCCTCAGATTAAATGTGAGACCTGTTTAAAGCGCTCTTGATATGAACTCTCACAAAAGATATCCTGTCAATTCTTTAAATCTCATCCGAGGACTCGATTCCAAAAGTTTCTTGGGTTGTGCGGTGGGACGTGGTGGCCTTTTTCCATCATTATCCACTTTTCCATCAGTGGGTGATAGTTTGTGTTTGTCAGGGATTAAAAGTGAAGACAGATTCATTAGAGTAGGACCCTTGAGCAGCCTTGGGGTGAATATAGATATTTTTAGCATGGCGTTAGCCGGCAGGCTTATAACAGTTCTTTTAGGGCTGCAGCGCCGTGATTACCCCCTGCTGTGCATGCTAACCACTCACAAATCGCCTGTCATGATGACTTCATGCGCGCTGTCCGTGCTCTCCTTTTTGTCCCTCCTCCACCCTAAAAATGCAACAGGCAGTGAGCTGAGATGAATCACGGCCTGACGCCCTCCGGGTTCGCGGCCCGAGCTGAACTTCGACATGGCACCTCTCGATCTGCCGCTAACGCACCGTTTACTGGCTGTAACTGGCCCCCCGCAGGAAAAGCTAGCATGAGAGCTAGCAGATAAGAAAAAGCTGTTTTGTTACTCGGAATAAGTGAGAATGGACAGAGTTCTCTTTCTAAAGTGGAACGTGGACTCCTGTCCTCATCCCCTCGGTGCTGCCGTGGCTGTTTCTCAAGAACAACTCAGAACTGGAAAATGGGGCGTTTAAGGCCCAAGTCAATTCGAAAATGCTGCAATTGGAGTTTGCGTGTATGTCTGTGTGTGTGTGCGGGCCATGTGCGTGTGTGCACGCTCTTTCTGTCAGAGTGAAGCCACCAACGTGCTGCGTTAGCTAAAATAGCAGCTGACCCCCGCATGGCCTAAGCCTCAGTGACTGTAGCGATAAAGACAGAGTGGTTAGCAATGACACACTAAGAGTATGCAATTAGCTCTGTGTGTGTGTGTGTGTGTGTGTGTGTGTTTGTGTGTGAGAATCATTCACCAACACAACAAAGCGATAATTCTGTTAACTGACTTCCACTGTGTTGACTGCAACGAGCCCCTCTGTCATAGTTAATGTAAAGTATTACATGCTGTGTTTCAGGCGTGGAGAGCGTGTGTGTACGAGCGCGTGCAGACCCGGGTTTGCTTCCAAATGAGGCTTCACAGAAGGTAAAAGTACACCTCGAACTAGCGCTGCGATTGTGTCACCTGGCAAAACTGACGGTTGGCTGTTTTCTCTTCCAGGCCCAGCTCGTCCTGGTGGGGGGGCTGCTGTTTGAAAAACATCACCGCCCAACGTGCGGCTCGAACCCACGACCCTGAGATTAAGGGCGTTGCACCAAGGGAAAAAGACCCTGGTCGCCAGCTTGGGAAAGAACATTCGGTTCCTTTAGCGATGGTAAGATAAGAAAGTAGCAGAAATGCTGCAAAAATAAAGACAAAACTCAGTGGTTGTGGAATGTGCGGCCTCATTAGTTGATCTCTCTCTTTTCTTCTCAGTCAAGGCTGAAGCACATCTGACCCAGGCGAGCAGCAGGTGAGGAGGTTAGCGCTGCGCTTTGACTACACGCCGGTCACATTAGATGGCCGACGGCTCCAGTTCCCCCACTGAGGGATACATCACAGGAGTGCCTGTAAACGGGCGACAACAAGTGGAGCATGAAAAAAAAGAAACAAACAACAACAACAACAAAAGATTCAGCTTCTGGCCAGCTAGCAGAGCCATGACAGCTGACTTTCTCTAACCAGCAGACGCAGTAGCGGCAATATTTACAGCACCTGCAAATAAACATTAGCTCCACCGTCATCTTTATTTGCAGATGATGTTCATCTATTCCTCAGTGTCTTAATGCTAATTAACAGTTTTAGGCTAGGATTCTTTCAGGTGCGCTTGCTGTAGCTAACAACCAGAGTATCGCTTATTGTTTATATTTTAGCTAGACTATGCAAAAAAAAAAAAAAAAGTGAGATTTGAAAGCGGCAGCTAACCTAGCAGCTAGCATGGATTCATGAAGCTCCCCCCCACCAACCCCCGTATATCACCCGGCGTCCTTCCTGAGGCTCGATGCTCCAAAACGCTTTGTTAGCTTTTCTGATTAATCTTCATTGGAATTTCAGACGAGGGCTAAACTATCTCTCGGAGGCTCGGGGTATTAGGGAACCGGCGAGGATTTTTAGATCACTTCGGCCGACAGAAGACAAGTTGCTTCTGAGCGCTGAAGTGAACTGAACTCCATCCTCTGCAGAGGAGCCTAATCTTTGCTGCTGAAGTTTTTGGGTCGGAGCTATTGGTTCAAACGGAGCTTATGCTAAACAATGTGGAGACGATGTTGCGGAGCACACGGCTGGGGTCAGACTAACGACCTGACCTTTGACCCGGGCTACGTCCCTCGTTGGATGTGTGGAGAGAAACATTGTAGTGTTTCCTCTCATGCTCTGTCAATCAGAGGATCGAAGGTTTGACGGACACCCAGGTGCAAAGAAAATGATCGCTTGTGATTCTTAGCTTCTAAACATCCTGTTAGCCGCAGTAGCTCTGACCGAGGTTGCAAATTTCCTCCCGCGATACCGACGTATCTTCTTCACAAAACCACATCTGACAAAGGAAGGTTAAAAATCCAGGATTAGCTGCCCCACGGCCGCACGGCGCGATTGCTTTTGACTGCCGGGCTAATTGAAGTGATGCATCTACCCTGACACTTGATTTCTCAGCAGATTGCATACATTTCCAAAGCTAATCTTATCTGCCTGACAGCTGCGCCGAGCCCTCGGATTTATTGGATGATATCAAGAGTCTCTTCTTTGTTTCTCCTGTTTCGCTTTGCTCCAATGACATTTGCACCGGGCGCCCACAAATAACGCCACATGCTAGCAGCTGTTGAAGTAACCGCTGCATCGTTGTTTAAATGTTTACAAAGACAGAATTTCTTGCTTTGGGAGTCAAAGGTCAGGGCAGACTCATCAAACTTTAAGCGGGGGTGTGTTGGGTGTGCTGTGAGCCAAAAGGCTCCAGTTAGCTGGCTAACATTAGCTGCTTTGATTAGATGAGCTATATTTTAATTAAGCTACAACAGGTGTTGGATCTATTCTGACGGTAACTGTGACAGACTTCATCAGCGCGTCAGAGGGAGCAGATCTGATGCCAAGTCGGATCTGACAATGTCGAACAGACGCTGTGAAGTGACAGGAAAGCGACTGCTGCCTGCTCCCAGCGGGGGTCCCGCGGATCGCGGCATTCGGCGACGCGTGTGCAGATTAGCGGTCGGGAGCGCGCCGTAAATAACGGCTGACTGGAGGGAAGAGCAGGTGGGAGCAGGGAGGAGGAAGTTAGAGGAGGCAGGGAAGATAGCGGGCCCCGGAGGCGGCCCCCCGCCGAGACGCTGCCTGTCTGGTTTGGGTATCTGCGTGGAGAGGAAGGAAGGAGGGAGAGCAGGGGGATAAGCATGAGAGCGCCCGACTGGAGCTGACTGATTAGCATGAGTGGTTTTTAGTGTGGAGGCTGACGGCGTCCTGCTGGGCTGCAAACCCGACATACGTGAAAGCCACTCCCGCCGCTACTTTAACTCAATCTAAAGCTGCTAACTACAATCTGTGAAGTCATCTTCAACAGAAGAAAGAAATACCCCCCTGCGTGTTTGTTAGCCTTAAAGATGGAGCTCTGGCCCGTTTAATGGAACATTTCATCCTCCTGACTTGTGGGATTCCCCAGGGCTCTCTCCTTGGGCCACTCCACAGTCCTGGCTTGACTCTCCTCGACAGGATTTCCTCGAAAATCCATCTTCTTGTTTTCTTCAATCGTTCCACGGTGATGCCTTTTATTGATCCTGGTTTCCTGCCCCTGAGCTCTGGACCAGCTTCCTCTCCGTGTTAGTTCAGCACATTAGTGTTATTTGAATTCCGTCTCAAGACATTCTTTTTCCTCTCTCGAAACCTGAGATTAGCGAGGCTCTACGTTTTTCAAAACTATCCCTACACGTTGTTTCCAGGAAAGGAGCTGTTGGAGGTAAAGAAGGAACATACTTGAAGTTGCTCCTGGCTGTTAATTGTGCGGCTGTTTCCTCAGAAAGGCTTCAGAGCTAATGCTAATGCTCCCCCCCCTCCCCACCATGAAGAAGAATAAAAACAGCAATGGAACATATAGAACTGAAGGGGGAGGACTTGTCGGAGATGAAGTACCTGTTGCCATGGCAATGACCATGCAAGCGCCTACCTTGTTCTTTGTGGGTTTGAAGAGATGGACAGTAATAGCCCATCGTGTTGGACGTGTCAGAGAGCCGTGAAGAGTGTTAGCCAGGTCTGTACCGGAGCCTGGCGGCCCGACTGACGCTAACGCCGTCGCTGTGGAGGACGGCCGCAGGTGAAACACAGAAACGTCAGCTACCTGCTAGCATGCGTTGTCTGGCCTGTTGTAATCAGGGACCACACACACACACACACACACACACACACACACACACACACACACACACACACACACACACACACACACACACTTCTAGAGGTCTTTTCTAGCCTTTTGGCAGCTTCCGGGAAGCTATGAGTGTCCGCCTGCAGCTGGGCCGTTTGTCGGCCGGTTTTCCCAGCAGACAGGTAGACAACGGGCTCCTTTAACAAGGCTGCTCCGAGCGCTCGGCCGGAAATCTGCCTGAGAAATGGGAGCAATTACTCCTGTCAGCCGGCTCCCGTCTCCCGTGTTTACCTGGGAGACGGTGGCGTACGCTTATTGATCTGCGCTCGGTAAAAGGTCACCGTGCTGGAGATGACAGCGGTCACCATGGAGACCTCTTCTCTCTCTCTCTCTCTCTCTGTTGTTGAAACGCTGATGCGTGGGCCCGTCTCCGACGCTAACGTGCAGAAGAAGAGGCTCAGATCTGGAGGTGAAATCCGGCGTGTTGGAATCTGCGGAGGGAGGAGCGCTGACGGGTGGGAGTCGGCGCCTGAGGGAGGACAGACGCTCCTCAACTCCGGAGACCAGATCCTGCAGGATGTGGGCGTGGCCGAGGCGACTGACCAGGATCCTCCTTTTCCTCCAGGTATTCGTGCAAAAACGTCAAAGGTCATTTCTGAGGCTCCGATGGCGGTTCGAGCGTTGCCACGGCAATTCCAAGGGTGCTGGAACCCAACGCTGGGGGTAGAAGCAGTTTTTCCCGCTTCGCCGGTGCCGTCCCGACGTTTTTCTCGGCTGGAGGCGGCTGCTCTGAAAACCGGACCCATTGAGGCCATTTCCGCTTTCCTCTAATTACATATTTGTGGCGATTCTTCTAACTCCATCACTGCTTCCCATTAAGGACTGACCACGGACTGCACGGGCGCCATTAGCGAGCATAATTATCTTAGCAGCATGTCCTTTTTCTTTGTTTTTTTGGAGCGATTTGCTGCTTGCGATCTCACCCCTTCATGCATTAACGTTCTCAGTCTGAATGATCAGGCCTGAAAAGACGCGAGCGCGGAGATCGGGGCTAACGGCTCGTTCAGGCGGCTCATCAGCGAGCAGCCACTCAGCCATTAAGTGTAATATGTTATTAAATATTTATTTGCTCCAGGTCGTTAAGAGGACATTACGAACGCGAGGAGCAGAGGGCGCGTCAGAGGTGGCATCAGAGACGGCGGCGAGGACTCAAACACCTGCTGAGTCCCAGTCACAGGCCGAAGCTGCGGAAAGGATGGATGGAGGGATGGAACGATGGGTCTTGTGTGTTTCAGAGGCGATTGGAGAAGCTTCCATTTGCTATCTGCTGATGGAGCGCACGGGTGAGCGGGACTACCGATCTCTGCTCCTCCTCCTCTGCTATTAGCAGGAGGGCCCCCCCCCATGAGCCTGGTTGCTATGGTCGTACGTGTGTGTGCACACGCACACACACCCTGGTGCAGCAGGTTCCACCACCGGCTCATTGAAATAGAGCCCAGGACACATGGGATGTGCTGAACGAGCCGCTCAAATGAAGCAGCGGGAAGTTAAGAAGGCGCACACGCGTCTTCAGGATGGGGGAGAGCTTCAGATCAGCGGTGGCTCAGGCACGCAGGCGCCTCTTTGCTCCTGTGTTTATCCATAAAGCTGAGCCTCAGCGGCTGGATATCTTCATTAGCAGCAGCTCAGAGAGCTCTGTGCCCACAGAACTCCGCTCCAGGTTTATCCAGATCCCAACACCCGCGCCAGCCGCCAAACATGGCTGTGTGTGCAGACAGGATACTCAGCACCACTGGAGGAGAGGTGTGTGTGTGTGTGTGTGTGTGTGTGTGTGTGTGTGTGTGTGTGTGT
>BJFM01000160.1:301507-316792 GCA_016586285.1 Arothron firmamentum
GGGGTGTCTTTACCATGGTGCTCTGGAGGAACTCTAACTAGTACCAACATGTTTGAGATGCATTAAAAAACACTTTATTTCTGTGGTGGGGGTCAGTTGGCCAACAGTGACCCGAGGAAATATTTAAATCAGTTAAAATACGTTTAATGGAGGAGAATATTTCTGTGCTGCATACGAATATGAAATCAAACTGTCTCTTACACACAGCGATCAAACAATAGGCAGATATACAAGTGGCCACATAAAATATTAAAATATGAGTATGATCATACTCCCTCAATTACAATATTATCAATATTCACATTTTAAGTCAACTCCAACTCCAGTGCGTCCAGGGGGGTAAGAAGCCATGTTTTCCCTCATTACTGGGACAGGAGATGTCTGGAGAGGCGCCCGCCCAAGCAAACTCATCTTTTATTCAGGGGAATTAAAAGCAGACCTGGCTGCTGATGGTTGTTTTAGCCAACTGAGTGTCCTGCGCTCACTAACGAAGTTAGCTAGATGACTTCCTACTCAGACGGTAAAGATGTGCGTCTGGTCCCTAGGCACCAGCAATCAAATCTGACTGTCCCGTTGTATTTCCAACCACCAAAACTTCCCCCGATAACTGGATCAGAGCACAGGCCATGGATGAAATACTTAGCATGAGTCACCAGGCCTAGCATGAAGCTAGACTGAAGCCTTTTACAAAGGTCTTTACAAAGATCTTATTTGTGTCGCGTCTTTATACAATTTGAATAATGGTTTATTTCCAGACTCCTGCTGACATGTTTTTCTCCGACTCGAACCAACGAATTCAATCACAGATCAGCAGGATTCTGTCACACGGCTCACAACAACAAAGATTTCATTAGCATTAATTAGCACAACTAAAAATCCCAGTGAAATGTTGTTGGTGTGTTCTGGTCTCTGACGGCGGCTCAGGAGTTTGACAGGTGACTCCTCTGATCGTTTGTCCGACTTCTTTGAAAGTGAACAACAAATACTGCTGCGATTTGGGACCGATTGATGTTATCACGACTAAAATTAAACGGTTTGGTTTATGTATAATTAAAAGACGGGAGAATCTCAGAATAAAATACCTACTTGTGTGAAACCGTTTTCGCTAAAACAGGACTTCAGTCATATTTGATGAAGTTTTATCAGCAAAAGTCAGCTGTAATTGCCAAAAACCGATTAGCTACATGTAAAAACGAAGACAGATAAAGTCTGAACATGTATTTGTTTTTTGAGGCTGTTTTTTTTTCAGACAGGAAGCAGATGTTATTGCAGTTTGGGGGAAAAAATATGTTTCCAAAGTCCCCTGTTTAAGTGGAGATAGGCAATTTGTTCCCGACTTGTTTTTGATCTTCTCCCTATCTGTTGATAGTTTTCCAGCCTCCCGCCGCCTCGGCATTGCCAAGGATGTGCAGAAGTCGCAATAATACATGCAATTGACGGCGGAGCCAGATCCCCCGTGGGCTGAACAAAGATCCCAATGGCGGCAGTGTTAGGAGGTGTTTAAGAGCGCATGCGGGTCAGAGCGAGCCCAGAATTAAGTTGTGAAAAGTTGTGATAAGTTGTGTAATGGCAGACGCAACAACTGGAAAACTGTTCTGGGGGATGTCGACTGGCCAATTTGAGGCAGAAATGGAAAAATCTACATGTGTAAATGTAGACGTTTCTGTCAAATTTGGAATATCTGGTACCTTCCCATCCTGCGAGCACAAGGGTGGTGAGGGGGAATGAACATGGCTGCCACTAGCAGCCACACTTTAGGTTAAAGCTGCATCAACCATGGAGGCTTGAAGTACCACGCCTTTCAGGCGCTTCATTATTTGACAATCAGTGGGTGAGCAAACACTTCCATCCGGCAATTTTAATAAGCCCTGAACATTGTTACAGGATATGACTTTATCTTTTTTTCCCCAGCAGTTTTACTTATGAATGTGCTGATAAGATGCTAAAAAATTGCCTTTCAGTGTGTGTGTGTGTGTGTGTGTGTATAATTTTACATAAATAACTCTAAATACGTCTTTTAATGTTTCGCTGTTGTCTGACATGAAATGGATTTTGACATTATGTTAATTTATCCATTTCCATCCATCCATATCCATCTTTTTTTCTGTTCGTTTTGCTTATGAGCGTGGAACAGCTGCACTTCCCTGAATGTTGAGGAATGAAGACAGGCAATTGATCGATTTATCAGGCCTGGCGAGCCGTGATCAGTCAGGATCACAGTTTTCTTGGGACATGAGAATAACTTTGAGCCACAACACCGTTTTTATACAGTTCAATGCTAAACGTGAGTCACCGAATTAGCAAATCTTCTGGCACCAGCTCAGAAAGTCACAGGTAGTGCCACCATCTCGCTCTGGCTAATTGTGTCGCCACGCTGCCAGCCTCAGCACTGCGGGGGCGCCGTTGTTAATGGTAATGAGAACAAACTTTTCCATTTGGATGTTGCATGTTCTGCTGCACACAAACCCGTCTTAATGAAGGGATCTGGGCCGAGGAACAAAAAAAGAGGCACCCCGTTGTGTGGTAATTCTCGCACAGGGTTCTGGGTACTGTGGGCGGAGCCTCATTTCAGCGTACTCACCACAGCCTTGTGGGGATTTATTCAACCAACCCTGTGGATTTCAGCGCCGACAGCCATTGAGGGCCTGAAAAAGACACGACATGAGATGAATGTCACACATGATTGTGTAAAAGCTGAGGTCGTCTGCGTAGAGAGGAACATAACTAATATTTGAAGTGTTTCCTCTCTCTGAGGCCGCGGCGCAGACATATGGGCTGAGAGAGCTCCGTTAAAGCCAACAGATGGGGATGGCCGCGGCTCCCACCACGTCTCCTCTCACCTCAAAGCACGTCTCATCATGGACCCTTTCAGGGCTGCCGGAGCAAACTCTGACCCCTCAATCACGACCGAAGCGGCGGGATTGTCAATGGCTGTCAATCACTGTGGTAGATAATAACCACCGTTCCTCTGCCGGACAACCACGGGAAAGACTAAAAATGACAAATAAAAAGTTGTGGAGTTAAATTCCTCTTATATTTTAGTTTTTTTTGCAGCAAATCTTTTGGTTTTAATCAGAGATTGGACTTGTTTTTCGGATTTTTGCAGCAGCTTTGTTGGACTGAAGAATTACCCACAAAAGATTTGGACTCATTTGTCATTTTGTGAGCGTTTCAGGGTCAATATTCAGACATTATTTGAAATACTTGTGATTACGGTCGACCCAGCTCCAGCCAGCGCTCCCTGGCTCGCTCCAGCCTGAACTCCAATGATGTATTCTGACATTAACTGGTGTTTTTGGCTGAGAGATACTTCTCCTTGCCTCCCTCTGCATGGCTCAGATTGCTGTTTGGGCTTGCGTCTCAAAAAGCCGTCCCGGTTGGATGTTATGAATAACCGCCCGTTTTATAGACTGGTGCGGTCTGTTTAGAGCGCAGCCATCTGGCTAATGGCCATCAGACGCTGGCAGAGGAGCCAGCTCGCCAGTAAAGAGAGCTGCTGGGAGCCAACAGGTAGACTTCACAGGTAGAAACGTATTTATTCTCCTGCTGGCTGCTAATTCTAATGGAGACGGATGAGCGGCGCTGATGATCATTAGCACAGCTGTGGACAGTAACAGCAGCAATACCACGGTTATTCTTGTTCTACATTAGAGCTATTAAACGGTTAAAGAGTAAAACGATTTCGTCTTAGCACACAATCGTATGCTGAAGTTCCTTTCACGTTGGCCGAAAAACCCGTTTAAGCGTGCTGAACCACTGAACCTCCGGTCCCTCAGCCACAAGAGGGCGCAGTTCGGTGGAGAATGGAACAGAAAAAAACTGTCTGGACTCTCAAGTCAGAGATCTAGCTACTGTTTGGGTTGCTTCCTGGAGAATTCCTCGACTCATCCTGCCTGGCCCGTAAAGGTGTGCACAGGTAGCGAGATACACACCGACGGGAACATTCCTCTCAGACATCTCTCAACGTGCTGGCTTTGGCGCCGATGCTGAGAACGTATGGCGTTCCTCGCAGCCATATTTCATGTTTGTCCTCGAGCCTGTTTGACATTAGAAAATGAAATGGCAGCAGGAGAAAAGCCTCGGGATCAATGACAGTGGCGGGGAAAATGACTGATTCGGCTGAGTCTGTTGGGAAGATTGTGTGTGACGCAATCAGATAATTACTAAATTATGGATGACAGCATATAAACAAAAACAGGAACGGGTGCTTTTTTCCCCTCCTTTTGTAACAAAACAAACGCAGAAGACGTCTAGACAAAATCTTATTAACCAAAAGCATCACGGTCTTGCAGCTCCATGAGCTAAAGGTACATTTAATTTACCAGTAAATCAGTTTTCTTATAACATGCTGGGATAATAAATGTGTCTGTTTGTGGTTCTCTCATGTGTGATTGCTAATTTCCACCCCGAGTCTCTTCATTATCCTTAATGGAACGTGTAAAATTCTGCAATGTGCTGTTTATACATGCGGGCAGAAACATGCGTCGGCCGTACGATGTTATCTAGATAAGCTAATTACAGTCAACGCTAGCACATACGCGGCTAATGATAATGAATCCTACAGTTAGCGTATGAATTAATGTACAGTGTGTGCTTTTGCCCCGAGGCAATTTCGCACTTGGATTTTTAGCACCGTAAACAGGTGGAAGGTCAGGGAAACGTGTTTTCCGTTTCTGCGCTGCTCATCGGCAGATATTTGCGTGTGAGCTTCCCGTTGGTTGTGCCTTTCCTAACTGCTTTTTAACTTAGTTTTCACATGTGCATTTGAACAGCTGTTCTTGTATTCCTGTCGCGGCTGCCCTCGGCGACCTCCGGACTGTTGACCTTGAGTTACAGCAGCGATCTGGGTGCTGAGTCCATGGGGAAGCTGTCGTTATTCCCAAGGACGCCCCCCCCCCCAGCAGGGAGTGGTCGCACCTCTGCCGTCAGGCCGGATGCAGGACATCCAGACTCATGGTCACTGTTGGTGCGAGGGGAAACATCCTGAACCAAAGAGTTGACAGAGTGACGACATCTTCGATCGACCGATCAGATGCTGGCTGATCACTGTTTGCTTTGCCACCTCTCTCACCAACAGGTGAATTAGCGGTTAGCAAACTCTACAAAGCTAACCTATTCGGAGACTTTCGTCAGCAAAGGTTCCGAGAGGAGCAAATTTATTCTTGCTTTGACCGCTGCTGAGATGTGTAGCTTTAATTTGTGGTGATACAGTTGACTTGAAGAGAGAGTTGGAAGGAGATCCGGAAGCGAGAGGAGCAACATTTTTCTAAACAGCTCAAACAGCATCAATATGCAGCCGCGGATGTGAAGAAATGCGTGCTAGTGTCTCCATGGAGACAGGATCAGAATGGTCTAATTACAACACTAGCGTTTTAAATATCGTCATCACTAAAATGTCAGGTCTCTGCTACGATAACGGAACTGTTCCCTGCATGGTTGGAAAAAAAGATTAAAGCGCAGGATTCCGAAGATTTGAAACTGGGATCCTGCAGAGCGAAGAGTGTGTAATATTTGAGCGCCACAAATCACCCGTTGTGGATCTCCGAGACTTTCCCAGGAGGGTGGAACCATGCAAATGCGACAGTACAGCTCAGACAGAGAAAGTAAAAAGTACAGCTCAGACAGACTGGAATGTGTGAATTAGTGTTCAGATTACGTAACCCAGGGCTGAGATGACGTAAGCGGTCCTTTATTCTGTCAGCATTTCCGCTCACATCCTCTCGCGGGAGCTTCTGACCCCTAAACTGGACCAACAGCGTCCAGACACTGAGACAGGAAGTCTGGGCGGGGGTGGGGGGGTTGTGTGTACGTACTCTGGTGCAGACTCACACACCCAGTGGTTCAGAAAATGAGTTTGCCTGACCTCAGTCGCGGCTAACGGGGCGGCCTGTAAACTGCACAACAGTCCCGGTGGCTGGCAGGTAAACACAAACCCACCCGGAAAGGTCAACCCTTCCAGCTCCTAACAAGATGAAAAATGATTCATGAGATCTGTGTAATACGTCTTATACGAGAACAGCCACGTGGGTTTCAGTCCACAGGGACCAGAAATTGTCTATTGGTTTAGAGACAAACTCAAGGAGAGGCAGAACAGCGGCCTCAGGGGGCGCCGTTGTCCCGCCTCCACTCCAGCCGCTTCACTTCTGGGAGTCCAGACGGGTCTTCTTGCCTGTTGCGTGCACGAAACTGTGCGAACTAGAGCCTCCGCCTATCTGCTGGTGTGTATTTGCACATGCATGTGGGTCTCACACGAGGCTGACACCGCGGGCCATTTTATTATCTGAATGGGCCCAGGCGGCGCTGCAGCTGAACCAGTCACACCAGCCTGCGATGTGAGGAATCCCCGGAGACGGCGTCAGCCAAAATTCCCTCACATTTCCATCCCAAATATGGCCTCTGGACTTTATATGCACATGAATCAGCCCAATATGAGCATTATTTCATCTTTCTGGGGACTTTTGTAGACATACCCATACATAAATTACTCCCTACCCTAACCCTAACCATCCCAACTAACTGGCTAACTAACCCTAACCCTGACCCCAACCCCGACCTCATCTGAACCCTCACACGTCTTTTAAATTTGTGGGGACCAGACCCACACTGGGGTGGAACACACTTGCCCCACAGCCTGAATCTGCACAGGTGCTTGGAATCTTAATTTTCTGTTTCTCAAACTGGTGACTGAATGAAGCCGTTTGCATGTTTTTAACATCTGTCACCATTCTGACCAGTCTGGCCTGGTGGGAGAACCGCAAAGCATCCTCATTCGGAGGCGTCTGACAGCGAGAAAAATGATGCAGGATCGGAACGAACGCTGGGAGAACAGGAGGACGGGGCTCACCAGGACGGCCACTTTCTCTGAATCAAGTCAGGCAAACACATGCAGGCTGTAATGGGTTCATTAGGGTGGTAGCCAGCAGCCTGCGGACCAGCGCAGCTACTCAAATCATCTACTTCCAATGACTTCCTGAGTGTTTATTTCCATTGAGAGGAGAGATGGAGGGTGAGGAGAATTGGCAATAAAAGTGGGTCTGACTGCTGGTTTTTCACCTATTATTGGTTTGATTTGGTGTTTTGATAGTTCCTCTCTTGGAATATGTAATAATAACAGTTGGGTCATAAAGTTGACCACCGTTGAGAACCACGCTGCAGTGTTCCGACATCATTTATTTAGGATTTTTTTTTTTATCTTTCCACAAATTTGCAAATAGTTGTAAATGTAGGGACCAGTGTTATGTCTGGGTACTTCTGAATGCCAAATATATCCCTTTTGCTCCGGTAAACATCAGGTGATTCTCGAGGTTCCCACTTGTAGATGCCTCTGCCCGAGCTGCCGCTCCCCTTTGGACCTGGTGGAAGCAGGCAAAGCTCCAAACTGACCAGCGAGAGCAGTGAAGGGTCCTGACAAACATTTTGCCAGTTGCCAAACATATTTTAATTCATGAAATTAACAAAGATTGAGTCAATTTCTAAAACGAAATGAAACACTACTAACGCCAGACACTAGGTGGCACTCTAGGCGATCCTTTGAACTTTCTTTCAATATCCAATCTTAAAGATTAAAGTTGAGATATGTATACATTTTCACATTTACGATGACTTGCAGTGAAATACGTAGCTTACCCTGTTAATTCTGGACCTTAAACTGTGTGGGGCATCGTGATGACGGGTTGTCTTCAGCTTCCTCTCCAACTGCTTGATCTGATCTTCTCGCCCGTTGACGGGCCTTGGCTTTCATTTATCTCCGTCCCTCCGCCGCCGTCCTATGAGCTGCCGATATCAACCCACAGCGGGCTGGAGTGGCTAAAGGACCGCCTGTCTCTGAGACGTGCCGGCTGCGTCCCCTGGGGGATTAACGCGGTTACCATTGAACATCCGGGTTAGGGATTGATTTGGCCGGTCGTGGCGTGTGTGCGTGATGATGTTTGGCTGTGCGCTCTTGTCGTCTCCACAACATCTACACTTTAATTGACCTTTTCAGCTGCGCTTGTTTTCCTGGTGTCGATCTCCTGGCTTGTGCATCGATTTCAGTCCGGAGTTTTGTTTTTTTTCCCCCTGCAAACATGACAGACCGTCTCTGTCCCCTTTAATCGTATCTGTGGCCCTCTGCTGATCACCTGTTTCCATTTGAAGGATGGATGGAGGCCTGACGCCACCGTGGGTCTCCTCTGTGCCCGATATGGCTCTATTAAGTCCGGCCTAATGAAATTTTCCCCGGCGATTTAGCCACATGTCTCCTGCGCGCAGGTCTCGATGAGCCCCAGATCGAATCGGATGGAGCCGTGTCGGTTCCTGCGGAGATCGCTGTGAGCTGCCGTCTCACGGCGACAGGTTAGCCCTGAAGAACCTCTGAGGTGCAGCCGTCCATCACAGAGGAGGAAAATAAAGCAGAAAATCCTGATCCTGATCCAGACTCTAGCCCGTTTAAACCTCATTTAAACATCCTCCATGTATCTCCTCTTTGCTCTTGGCCTCCTGTCTGTAAGCTCCGCCCTCAGCATCCTTCCACACGTATCTTCTCTCTCCCTCCATCATGTCCATACCGTCTTCGTCTGGCCTCTTTGACTTTATCTCCCAACCATCCCTCTGATGTTCCCTTTCCTGCTCTGACCATCTGCACCACTCCCAAAGAGAAGCTCTGCATCTTCATCTCTGTGACCTCCAGCTCTGCTTCTCATCTTTTCCTCAGTCCCACAATCTCTAATCCGAACAGCACCGCCGGTCTCAGCGCCGCCTTGTACACCTCAGCTTTCATCCTGGCAGATCCTGTTATCACAGACCACACCTGAAGCTGCTCTCCACCCAGTCCAGCCAGTAAGTCTTTGGAAATGGTGATTTGGATCTGCAGAAGTCTCTGTCTCCACTCACAAATACCCAGCTAAAGACGATAAATCAGCCATAAAGTTTAAAATAAAATTAAAAAAACAACCAAAAAAACAAAAGCATGCCAGAGCGGCTGGGTACCTTTGTGATTAGGGAAACGGTGCGTGATTTGTCTTCCCTCCTGCCGGTGGTCACCTGTGATCTCTAAATCAGTACCCACTCATCGCGTCCTCCCAGGCTGCTGTCTCAGCAGCTCAGCGGGGGAGGGGAGGGGGGGTTGCTTCCTTTAAGTGAGTCCACGCCGCCGCGTGTGGCCGTCGGTGATGAATGGTCCCATTACTCTTTGACTGGTCTGCAGTTTGCCGGAGGTCCACCGCTGCGCGTTAGAGGAGGAGGAGGGAGGTTTCTGTAGGAAGGATTTGAGGGAAATCAAGCTAATAACGCTAATACAATATCGGTCTTACCCTGTTATAGAGTCACAACGATCTTGAGTTTGAGAGAGTGTGTGTGTGTGTGTGTTTGTGTGTGTGTGTGTGTGTGTGTGTGTGTGTGTGTGTGTGTGTGTGTGTGTGTGTGTGTGTGTGTGTGTGTGTGTGTGTGTGTGTGTGTGTGTGTGAGTGTGTGGTTGTAACAATGAATTTCACTTTTCAGTCACATTAGAAATGAACACCCCTCGCTAAAATCCACCTCCTGTTTCAGGGTAGCTGACTGTTCTCTCCTGTGTGCCTGGTTTCCTTTTGCTTTCGGTTGTATTTTCCTTTGCGGGGGTTCAAACGTGTGACTGTGACTGATCAGAGAGAGCCCGGCTGAATTATTGATTGCCTGTCAATGCACCGACCCACAAAAGTCTCCGGATGCCTGATTTTTGATTTGCTCGGCACTGATCTGACTCAGGATCAGCAGTGAAAGGCAGCAGTGAACAGCCTGTTATTATCACCACTTCAGTGTGTGTCTGGACTGAAGTCACAGCTGACCACCAGAAGAGCATTTACTCCTCCAGTAATTAGCGCAGTTACAAAGAAAAGGTTTTCAGAGAAGCTGGCGCAGGATCTGGACCTTGACCCATGATCCTGTTATTGTGCACGTGCACAACAGCCATTGTTGCATGTCTGAAAAGCAGAACCATTTTCTCCCCTTAACGCCTGTTCCATTTCTAACAGGACTGAATTGCTATTGTATTGTGATATCACAGTCACGTCCTGCATGTTGTCGTTAGCATCAGCTCGCATCAAAGTGCTGGAAAAAACAGACGAGGCTAAGAGTTGATGGCTGGTTTGTCTGAAAGAAGGTGTCCAGCCTCCACGCAGCAGCTGCCTGGAGCTCAGCCCGAAAGCCGTTCGCTTTCCTTTGTAGGCTGTTTACGCGTCAGACTAATCAAAACAATCAGCGGGCAGCTAGCGCAGTTGCTACTTTTCTGTGGCTATATTTGATTAGGCTCATTCTGAGTCTGGCTTCTACCAGCAGCTCCAGCAGCAGCCTGTGATTCCAGGTAATGGCTGATGGTTACCAGCCGCCCTGAACACGTTATATAGCCTGGTTTCGTGTCAGCTGTTTGAAACTGTTTTGTTTTTTTTTAATCTAAAAAAAAACCTACAAAACTTTATTGGCAAAAAACAAACAGTGGCATCGACTGCATCTCGACTCCTGCAGGATCATTCCTCATGCCGTGAAATCTCTTGATGGTGGTCGTTAATCACCAGAGAATTCACGAGACAGAGGATGTACAGAGGCGGCAGAGCTTTTGCTCCACTTCAGTTTTTTTTTCTGCTGTTCACTTTCTCTCCTGTCAATCCTGAATATCCTGGATTTTCCTTCAGTCTGGCCGCTGGAGCCCATCTGGGGCCGATACGGCCATAGGAAAAGTGCCGGGACCGGAGCAGATTATGGAACGATCCCCTGGTCCCGCCTGCTTTTTTACGTTACGCGGCTAACACACGCAGGTTGTCTGGCATCACTTAGATCAAACCAGATTTCTTGGCGTGTATTTAAATCTGGATATTATGTTAGGATGGAAGGCAGGAAAGAGCAAGAATCCCTGCTTCTTTGCAAGCTTTCCCATGTCACATAAAGAAGAAATATTCACTGAAATCGCCCCTTCTCCCCGCTCGCTGGGGTCCCTGGAGTTTAGACCAGATTGCTATTCCAGCTAGCTGAGATTGTTGGATAGCTCTAGCGCAAGCCTCCACCTCCTCAGGATCTCTTCTGGGTTGTTCTTTTGTATTTAGCCAAATCGCGGGTGGTCACACATGCCTGCACGAGCCTCCTGTTCAGCTGAGAGAATCCATAAAGCTACCGCGAGGACCTCGACCGGCCATTTTCTGCTTGTTTGTTTGTTTTTTTTTCATTTTAAGAGCTGATTTCTGCCCTTCATGGTTGATTGTTGCCAAGGTTTTGGTGTACGGAGGGATGAAAGAAAGGAGCATCAGATTCCGGCACTATATTACAGGTAGTGGTGGTGGTGGTGGTGGTGGTGTTGGTTATTAAAACGCTGGAGGGGAAATTGGGAGACAAACATCTGAAGGAAAGGCGTGATGCAGACTGCAAAGGCCAGGGGGGGTAAGGGAGGGGAGGGGGAGCCGAGGGATGGGTGTGGATGTTGTATCTGAGGTCCCGTTGTATAACACTCCTTCACTGTTAATTCACTTCTTACTAACGTGTGTATGGGTATCCGATCGATGCTGAAATATTAATTACAAAGCACTTCACATGACCTTATTATGCATGGTTGTTTATGGTGAACATGTTTTCAATGTTGTGGAAACACTGTTACCAAATGCGGTAAAAGGGGAAAATAGGCAAATAATAAAAGGAAAGGGCTCCGGATTGGAGCCCTTAGGCACACCAGAAGTGACAGCGGAAGGTGCAATGTGAATGATTTGAGCTGGATGAACTCAGAAGGACCTGAGAGATCAGATTTAAACCAGTCTGATAGAGAGACGGTGAGAGTTCTTAGAAAGCAACAGTGAGCGGTTTATTCTGAGACTGACGTGGTCTCACAGGGCAACAAAAACCTGTTCAGGAGTTTCTTTTGACAAGGTTTAGATGGAGCCTGGCAGAGGGATTTGCACACCGAGGCTCTGGTTACGCCGCCTCTTTATGGTCTTGTGTTCATGACAACACTCCCAAAAAAAGCTCACGCCGGTACATTCCAGATTCCCACGGAAATATATCCATTACCATGCAAATGAGTCCGGGAGTGGCCGGCTTATTCGCATTCGCCATACTTCATTCCAGAGTCCGTAAATGCAATTAATGGGACTTCGTTCACAAGAAAGAGAATCGCCTGCAGATAATTGTCATTGTCACGATCCTATTAAAAAGTCTTTGCCCACCCCACCTCCGCACTCTTTGGCACGAAATTACGAGAGAACGCTTGCCGTCACATCACCGCACTACGGGCCACATAATGGGATAATAAAAACGGCTTTTCTTCCACCATGAGTGGAGCAATTTTCACAACAATGCGACGCAGAATGATTTCCGGCGTGATCTCCGAGAGCGCCCTTTTCAATTACCGTCCCTGAGAGTTCCGGAGCGGAAATGCTAATGGGCTACCTGCGGCAGCGAGCGGCGACGTCATCTCACAGGAAACCCGTCTTCGCTGGAAATTGCAGAGGGGAAGTGACGACGTGCGGTTAACAGGATAGCTGTTGTGCTGCATTAAAGGCAGCTGAGGCTTGAGCCAATGAGTATTCATTTTTAATAGTTTAGTGTTGAAGTGTCGCTCAGAACATCATCTGTGTGTCACACTTTTTTTCTTTTTTCTTTTTAAATATCAAATAGAAAATTGTATATTTACCAGGACAGAGATGGGTGGTGGGGAAGGGTCAACAGTGGGTCCCACTGTTCCCACCAGGGTGTTTGTCTCGGATCCACTTCCTATGTTGCTCGCAGGAAGTTTGCTCCTTTTTCCATCAGCCAGACTCCTCTGAAATGTTCATTACGAGTACAGAACACGCACGAATCAGCCTCCGCCAGCCTCTGCACTCCGGTCAAGCCGGCTCGCAGAATACAAATATCCGCGAGAGCCGCCGGGTCAAGATGATTATCTCGAGCATATGAGCAATCACCACTGCTAGCATCATCGTCTGTGATTATTAAGTAGGAATAGTTGAGGCCGGTTAATGTGCATGTGGTCTCTCCGGGATGCCAGACAATCAGCCTATGTCAGCAGAAGGTCTTGGAATGGAACGTCCTTTGATGAGAGTCACTCATATCCGGTCGGAGCGCAGACAGCTACACGGTTCCTCGAAGCTTTGGTCTCGCATCAAGGCCACAAACCATGTTGAAATGTGATTCTGGCTTGTTTTTCAGACTGTAAACAGTATCAGAGAAGGTGATGCAGAAGACTGAACTCGCCAGTTCAAGAGTGATTTCAGGTTTTCTTATCTCATAATCATCCGTGGTAGAAAATATTGATGCGCCGCACCAGGAGAGCAGCCGTCCCATATAGATTTCTTCTATCGTTCTATCCTGCTGGGACATAGACTACAGGTTTGAAGAGTCAAACTCCTGCTTCATTAACTGACATTAACGGTTTTAACCAAGGATCTGAATTTTCCGGTGACTTGTAGCATAATGTTTGCATTGCGAGCACGCTAATGGCAAAGTGGTGGTCAGATGTGTGAATCTTGGTATTTTTAGTTAAAATGAAGACTGACTATGCTTTGGAATGACCCTAAAATCCCTTTTCATTAACTCATCTGTTCAGATGCTTGAAAAACCTTTAACTCTAATGTCCGTTTAACACCAAAACAATGCTTCATATCTTCACACTGTGACCAAAGAAACTTAGCTTCGGTTTAAAGGCTCAGATTTATTTTCTTTCTCTTGCTTCTGTCTCCTGTGATCTTCTCTTTGCAGCCTGCTGTGATGCCAATGCGGCAGTTCCTTAAATGACAGAGAAATGTGCTATGTTTAAAGTGCTCCTCAGTGGGCCAATGAAGAGCTCGCCTCTGGACCGATCAAAGACGGGAAAAGGTCACGTCTCAGACGGTCACCCGCTGAGAAAGTCCCTCTACTGGAGCCACGGCTGAGCTAATACTAGCTGTAAAGCTATTTGAAATGCTTCCTCCCAAGATTTGGTTTCTTGCTAAAGATGTTACGAATTATTTCAGCTGAAAAACAAGATCATACTGAGTGATGTTAGACTCAAGTGGCAATTTCCCCTTGATGGTGACAAGTTCAGCTGCACAATTTCAAATTTTAAACCAATAAAATTTTAAGTAACTTAGCAAACGTTAGCAAATAAATAAAACCATCCCACGTTGACCTTCATCCACTGCCCTGACTACTGATCAGCTATTGGTTGAGCAACAGCTGACCTGAATCTGGAGTTTCCCAGCAACTCCTCAGCTCCAGTTAATGGTACTTTCACATTTGAAAAAGCATCAAAATAACCTTTAAGTTTGTGTCATAATTTCTTTTAAAACACCCATTCTTTTCAGTCCCTAGTGGTTGTTGTCTGAGTGAGATTAGTCACTATAATTCATCTTTGAATATTGAAGCATTGTTCATTTTCCCTCGCTGCTGTGTTTATCAAACACCATCTGCTGATTTAATTTGCAATGAGTGCACATTTTTTAAATGTAGGCAAGTTTAATTTTGCTCTTGGAATCCATATTTCTACAAAAGCATCATTAGCTGCTGAGTAAACAAAGGCAGAGCTGCGGAGCAGTGCTAGAATCAGGGCCGCTTCTGTGAGTCAGGAAAAGGTGTCATCTGCTTCCTCCACAGCCAAATCTGGTTTTAATCCAGGGAAGAATAACTCTTTCTTTTCTTTTCCTTTTTTTTTTGCTTTCAAAGCACATGCACTCGGCACCACGTTTAACCTCCGCAGACGTTTAAACAAAGTCTCTTAAACTGCCGACAGCGGCCAGACCTCAGCACCGAGTGGAGCCGGGGCAGCACTGCCGAGTCACATTGAGGTGGAATAAAACCCGTTTCATTAACTTTAATGGCCAAAATTTTAAAAAAAGGTGTGCACCGCTTGAAGGTTGCAGTGTAAAGTGCTCTGAAATAGCAAAATCCCACTGTTTTTGTGTAGAGATAAAGTCCGTCCCATCTGAACGACGTTGGCCCCGCTGCTCTCATTAGAGGAGAGGGGCTTTAATTGTGCTAATTACGTTGTTTAAGGAGGAAAACGTGTGAGTGATGTATCTGGTGTGTGTGTGCCAGAAAGGCTCTGCCCTTGCTGTTTACTTTGTTTATCAATGAAAGAACACTTGTCGGAGGCAAGTTGCCAGTCTGCTGCCTTTAATCAGATTGTCGCGGCAATGGGAAAATGTCAAGAAAAAAGATGATGGCTGGACAGAAATTTACTGCAATCAAACAGACAAATTACTTATTTGATTTTGGCTTGTTTTTGTGAGGTTTCTGTTGATTATTTTTTTTGCAGGTTTCACTAACAAAAAAAGAACACAAACATGTGAAAAAAAGCACTCTTATAGAAAATCCCCC